>JANIJG010000201.1:0-16475 GCA_024611175.1 Megaceryle torquata | reverse complement strand
GGGAGTGCAGGGAAAGTCTTACAAGGAGAGGCTGAGGGAGCTGGGGCTGTTCAGCTTGGAGGAGACTCAGGGGGGACGTCCTTACTCTCTACACCTACCTCAAGGGAAGCTGTAGTCGGGGGGGGCCGGGCTCTTCTCCCAGGCAAAACTAGTGACGGGATGAGAGGGCAGGGACTGAAGCTGTGCCAGGGGAGGTTTAGGTTGGATCTGAGGAAGCACTTCCTCACAGAAGGGGCGATCGAACACTGTCATGGACTGCACGGGGAGGTGGAGTCACCATCCCTGGAGGTGGTTAAGAAAAGACTGGGTGCTGCACTCAGTGGCATGAGTTAACTGATGTCGTAGTGTTAGGTCGTATCCTCAATAATTCCCTGATACTGTAATTGCTGACAACGCTTTCTGATGCCTGAGAGGGGCCCAGCTCTTCCCGGTGTGCAGGCGTTCAGCACAGCGGCGAGGATTCCTCTGGCAGTGTTCCCGCTACGGCGGGAGGCCGCGGTGGGCGAGGCTTCACCCCCTTCTGGCTGCTGGTGCGGCTGCTGCGCTCTCCCCGGAGACTGGGGCGGGATCAGGGCAGAAAATGAAACACACCCTCGCAGGCCGACACTGCGAGGATTCTGGAGACTTCAGATGTGGAACAGATGCAGAAGCCGAGGCGGGCTGGAACGCACAAATCGCGGACGCCGCCCTCGGAGCCGAGAGATTTCTGAAAATGGAGACGAGGGGGCTCTGCAAAGATGCTACTCGAGAAAGGCCGCGTCACGCCGGCCCAGGCAGCTCCCGGCCGCGCACTCTGGGCCCGCCGCTGGGCTCGCGGGGCCGGTAGCAGGGTCTGGTAACGGCGGCCCGCGGCCAGGGGCTGCGCGGGTCTCGACGGCCACCGCCCCCGGGCGGGCTCGGGGCGGCCCCTGCCGCCGCCGATAGGCCGCGCCGCGTGGCCTGAGCGGTGCCGCCGTTCTAGCGCCCTCCTTCCGCTGCGCCGCGCTTATCCGCGCTGGTGGCAGCGGACGGCGGCGCAGGTCGGTTCCGGCGCGGCAGCAGCTCTCTGCGGAGATCGGGACAAGTGGCTCCGCCGGGCTGCGCTCACCCCGAGGGGGAGGCGTGAAGAGGTGCGGGACACACCCGGGCGCCCTGCCCGGCAGCGCCCTGCGGCGGGGCCCGCCGCGCTCGTTCAGCCGCTCAGGACTGAACAACGCCCCCGGCCCGCGGCTGCCGCCCCGCCGCTGACAGGACGGCGGCCGCCTTCACCCTGTCATCCGAGTCGCTGCCCCGCCCCTATCACGGGTTCCCGACCGGCACGGTCGCCGTCAGCCGGCGAAGGTGGTGCGTTAAGCTTCGTCGGCGCCCGCTCGTTGCTGCCACAGCGCCGGCCTCTAGTTCGCCGCGGCGAGCCGAGGCCTCCCCCTCCCAGGGCCAGGATGCGGGGCCTGGTGGTCGCCGCTTTCCTGCTGCAGAGCATCGCCGGTTCGGGTGCGTTCGCCGGAGGGAGGAGAAATGTGGACCCCGAAACGAACATGAACATTGTGAGTGGCGCGGCGGTGAGGGGAAAATGCCCGAGACTTGTCACCGGGTATAGCCGCGGGGTTGTAGCGGGGCGAGGAGAGGAGCAGCGGGGCATCTGGGCGGCGGGCGGCCCCTTTGCGGCTCCACGGGTGCAAGCCTGGTGCCACCCGCCCTCGGCAGCCGCGGGGACAGCCCCGGGAGCTTTCAGCCACTGGTCAGCGGTCACCCTGAGGCTGCTGCTTACACCCTTTGCTTCTGAAATGTCTTTCTCATCTCCTTCTTCCAGGCCCTTTTTGGTCCCCAGTTGCTCTGTGGCTACTCTTTCTCTTGCACGTTTTCTGATCCACACCTGTGGTTTTTTGCAAGAGGTAGGACTGTCTCAACTGCTAGAAAAGAGTGCGTTTGTGTAGCATACTTCTGCTGCTAGCACCACGCTCCCGTGTTCTCACCCACAACTGCTTTTCTTTCCATTCAGCATTAACTGTTTTCACTTTATTCTTTGCTGTTAGCAACTGGTATTAGTTGCTCTTTCTCCTGCCCCACTTAGATGTGCCATTTTTTCACGTGCGAGAAGATAATTCTAGCTAGAAATGCTTAAGGTCTATAAGAAAAGAAGTAGTTTGCTCTTAGGTATCATCAAAGTATCATTTCAAGGATTGAAAACAGTCATTTAGTCTAAGGCTAATAGTATTTGAGTGGAATTCAGCCTTAAAATAATTTTGGAATGTTAATGTCACTGTGGATGATTAAAGACATATTTAAAAAAAATAGCACATTTATAGTAAATGCTCCTTCTCCTTGTCCAGCAGCCTCTCTAGAACTCTGATCATGTCTTGCATTTCTCACATTTTCTCAAGGTGCAGTTGCTGTCATAAAGCCAATTAAATAACAAGTTCTCTGTCCTAAATGGAGTTGCACCAAATGAAAATAATGTAAAGCTTGAGACCTAAGAGAAAGGACATAAACCTATTAATGAAATCATTGTGTTAAACAAATGGGAGGGGATTTCTATTATTTTCTTCTTTGGCTTGTTGGCAAAGTCACTTAAAAGCTCTGCAATAGACAAAAGGTTGAGGAGAAAGGTAAGAAATGGCACATGAAACTATGAGCCAAGGTGACAAACGTCAGCAGCTCACACAAGTGAAGAGTGTGACTTCAGCCTTTTAAAGCTGTTGTGTTTGTGGTTCATTTCAGCACCTTGCCTTAACTCTGTGTAACAGAGAATTTGGCATAAAGATCAGATGTAAATCTGCAATGTTTTTAAAGAAGCCTTTCCCTTCAGGAGAGGTGGACTCTTCTTCCATATGCTGCTGTGGTGCCAGTGGCTTTTTGCTGTCCTCTCCTGTTTCTTATTGGAGGATACTGCTTTCCTTGAGACCAGTCAGTTTCTGTTTTTGTCTGCCAAATCCACGTGTCAGTGTTTCACCCTGTTATCATCATTTTCTTTTCAACACTTCAGTCTGCTTTCTCACTGTAAGCAGCATGTAACTCCTATGACAGTTGATGGGGATAAGCTAGAGAGTTCTCCCGAATGCCTAGGACAGGGTTTGTGCTTTGGCTAGTTCCTGACTGTACTGGGATAAGTCTCGTTATCTCACCTGCATTAAATAGGCAGGTGGTGTGGCACATTCGTACCACATCCTTTAATTTCACTTTGTCATCTTTGGAAGGAACTCTGCACATGTTAATTAACTGAGGAGGCTGTCAGTCTGACTCCAAGGCGGTTCCTTTTCTTTCTTCAGAGTCAAATTATTACCTTCAGGGGATACCCCAGTGAGGAGTATTACGTGACAACAGAAGATGGGTATATCCTTTCTGTGAACAGAATTCCTTATGGAAAAAAAGGCTATGAGAGGAGCAAAGGTAAGATTTAGATCTGCTTGGCAAAATGAGAAGCCATGGAAAAGCTTTCTTTGACCTCTAAAATTTTGCTCCTTTAGCAATGTAGAGAAAGATTTAAAGACTTCGTGACCTATGCATTTAGAATGTTTTACTGGTGAATGTTACGGCCAAAACAGATTAGGTGCATACGTGTACAGTGACTTGAGTAAAGCTAAAGTTAGAAAGCTATATTTTCTTGGTATTGCCTTTTTTGTGATATTAATACAAGCCCTTCATTGTTGTTTCATTTTCTAGTGGAAAGTGGAAAATATGGGTTGAGATTTCATGTGTGGGTTTTTGGTTTTTTTTTTGTTTTTTTGGTTTTTTTTAAGTAATAAAGTCCTTTGAAAAGAGATTGATTATAACATTTTGGGGTAATTTCAAACCTCGTTTAGAAAAACCCCTATTTTTAAAAAATAACCAATTTGTTAAAAATGCCTGACCATTTTCAAAAGCAGGGGCAATTCATATGCCTCTTCTGGTGAAATATAACTAAACTGCAAGAGTTCCCACTAGAACATTCACTAATTACTGCTTGATTTCTGCATAAAACAAGAATTTGTTTGTTAATTTTAACCTCTGTAAACTTCCATTTGCAGTAAGGTACGATCCAGATAAATACTTCATATGACTGGGGGCTCATATTTTACATAGCTGCTTGAATAGGTAAAGCTGTAATACAGTAAAATCCCTTTGGAACATCTTGAATACAGTAACTTTAAAAATACATTGTGGATTGGGATATACAACAGGTAGTTGACAGCAGTGAGCCCAGAACAGGTTGTTTTCTGAGTGTAATTTGACGGGGGACTGGGAGGAGCAGTGTCATGTGCCACCAGAGCACTATTACGAGCCGTAACAATTACTGTGAAAGCTGGCGTAGCACCATGGAAGGGATGCTGGGGGACTGCAGATGATGAGGTGAGGGAGAGGAAGGATAGGGGGAATGTAAGGTGAAACGAGTAATATGGGCAAAGGTTTTTGCAAGGACTGAATGATGGAATGCTTGAAATATGAGACAAAAAGATGTGGAAGAAGAGAGACACATGGCCTTTGATTTGCTGTCCTTGTACACTGCATATGGAATTAGTGTATTTGAACAGCAGTGGCTGAATTTGGTATCAGTCTTGTTACCACCCCATATAAAAGGCCCTATGGACAATTGCATACATACAACAGCAGCCTGTTTGCATTGGCAACTCTATAAATTCCTGACTCGGAACCCTTTAGACTGAAAATAACCTAGGATGAGAGATACAAATATGAAGCTCACAAAAGAAATCAGTGATTGTCTTATAGCCTTGGGTGTGAACAAGACCTCTGAAAAAAACTTCTCTTCTGCCAAAGGCCAAGCAACAGTCTTCCTGACCTCATATGTTAGTTTTATATGAGTTAGGATGTTTTCACTGTCCACTGTCTCTCACAAGGTGGATGTGTAAAGATCAGTGCTTGGACAAGAACAGTCAAACCTGGCAGGTGTCTTTGTACATAAGAATATCAGAGAAGCCCACAGGCTTCCACAGAAAGAAAAAGACAGGCTGCCTTTGTACCTGTTGATTTTGTTGAATCCTTCATTGATGACATAAGCAAACAAAAGTTTCCTGACCTGTGGGAATTCTCCACATTCCCCTCGCCCCACCCTCGACCCCAAGTTCATGTTTTGCAAAGTGCTTTAATTTTAAAAACAAGGATTACTGAGTGCATTTGGAGAAGTATGATCTTCTAGAAGAATGAAGATTTCAAAGTTCATGTTGATCTTAAGATTTTATAGACTTGGTATCTTTTCTCAGTAAGATACCAATGATGTGTTACTGCTGACTTGGTGTATATATGCTATAACTCTTCTTTTGCAATATATGCATAATGTGAGTGGGGTCCCTTGGAATTATGCATCACATGATGTTTTGGAACAAAACCCAAACCCTACAGTTCTCCAACTGGGAAGAAAAAAGAAAAAAAAAATAAAAGGGAAAATGTGTTTTAGTATTACCTAAAAATCTAAACCAACTGCATATCATGGGTAAGAAGGGCAGATAAGTCTGTCTTCAACTTCTTGGGTCTGCGGTGAAGAGATGTTCTGTAGTGGAAAGGCTAGTTTAAGGACCCACCTTTCTTATTCTCCCTCTGGGCTTTTTAAGATCAGAGGTGGCACAGAATTATTATTCTTCAAGTCACTTTGTCATATGATTGTGCAATTCATGTGCAGATCTGGTGACTGATTGTTTGCTAAAGTGAAAAAGGAACTGTCAAAAAATGGGAGGCTGAGACCAGAATTAAAGCATTAAAGCCATCAGACAGTTTTCCACTTGCTACTTCATGAAACATACAAGTGGCAGGTTGAGGAGAGCCTGTTCTTCAAAAAATCTGAAGTTAGTTGATCTAAGTAAAAGGGAAGAAGGTATCAAAGCTAGAAGTGAATATTACTGAAAACAAATTTAAAGTTAGACTTGAAAATCTTGCACACTGTTCATAAGGCAGTGACGTATGCAGCAGGGTCAACAGTTGTGTTGGACTGTACTGCCTTCAGTGTCAGTTTGGCCCTGCTTAAGATTTGCACTGGTTTTAGGGAGAGTATGGTACTACTTGTTGTTTTGACAAAATAGGGAAAACAGGCACTGAAAAGGTTCCTCATCACATGTATAAAGGTTACCAGGAGGGAGGAATATTGCTCATTTGGATTTTGGAACTCACCACAAACATTTACAGGCATGACCTGGAATGGAAGGTGTAAGTGACTGAAACAGTTGTCATTTGGCTGTTCTGCTGGAAGATCCAAGTGTAAATTATCAATGGAGGAAGTATTGCATGAGTTAGTATTGTAGTAGAAT
This sequence comes from Megaceryle torquata, assembly GCA_024611175.1. Lineage (NCBI taxonomy): Eukaryota > Metazoa > Chordata > Aves > Coraciiformes > Cerylidae > Megaceryle > Megaceryle torquata. The sequence goes on along the minus strand of JANIJG010000201.1, from coordinate 10,263 downwards.
GATGTGTTATTGAAGGAGGTAAATTCCTGACTAATTGCTTGCACTGAGCTAAAGTTATCATGTTATCAGATTTCAGTTATTAAAGCAGAAAAAAAAAAAACCTAAACAAACAAATCACCTCTGTTATTGTGAGATCCAGACACAGGTGTTTGGATTTTCTGAAGGTAATGTTCCTCCTAAAGGAATATGCATTAACATTTCTTTATGTAGAAGCAGGAACTTTTTTTTTTTTTTTTTTTTTTTTTTTTAATATCTCTATTCCTCATAAAGGAGTCATTTCCCTTGTTAGGATGGGGAAATCAGGAGAGAGCTTCCTAAATTCCACCTGGGTAGGGCTATGGTTCTTCTAACAACTTAAGTCAAAGGGAGAAAGTTCTTTGATACATAGATTACCTTGTTGGCTATTCTTACAGCTCTTCAGGTCCTGCCAGAACTTTGGTAATGGGAGTTGTGTAGAGATAGTACTGGTTGCAGAGATTTCCACAGCTCAGCACCCTGGTTTGGCATTGCATTTACTGGAAAATAAAGATCTCAGTAGCAAATGTGTGGGAATGCCTTCCCCAGGTTTAGGGAGGGACGAAGGTTGTAAGTAGTTTATCTGTCTCTGTGTTTGGGCCACTTTTTGCTGAGTATTTGTGAGCTTGAAGCAGTTTTAAGGGCTACTTATATTTTTGTTGCAGCTCGTGCTTTTCTCATGTTTGTATATTGCACATTTGCTGTCTGTTTTGAACTTTTTCCTCTAGTTAGGAAACCTAACAAGCTTCTAGTTTAAAATTCTTAATGATAAAAAGTAGCTTTTTGTGAAAACACATGCTTTCATGGCACTATTAATATGCAGATTGCTAATTGTGGTAGATTAAGTCAAATAAATTAAATATTCAAAATGTAAATCTAAAGCAGACTTTCAGTAACTCACTTGAATTATTCTTAGACACTCAATTCCAGATGAACAGGAAGCTATAACAAATGCTTTATTTTTCAGGTGCAAGGCCTGCTGTGTTTCTCCAGCACGGTTTGCTTGCAGATGCCAGCAATTGGATCACAAACTTGGATTACAACAGCCTTGGCTTTATGCTGGCAGATGCTGGCTATGATGTGTGGCTGGGAAACAGCCGAGGGAACACCTGGTCCAGGAAACATACACACTTCACAGTGAAGCAAGAAGAATTCTGGCTTTTCAGGTATCCTTGTCTTGCTAGAGAAACTACACATGCTGCTTGCAAGCAGGCTTCTCTTCCTCTCTTTGCCCATCATCTCAGTTCACTTTGTGAATGTACAAGGTGGTTTAGTTTTTTTTCTGGTTCCATGTGCTGTCACATATGAGGGGGTAGTAAAGGTGAGTGTTGTGGTCGGTACAGTGTCCCGAGAGAGCCTTCATACGTGATCAGTAGAACATTAACTGCTTTCACCAGAGCATGTTGTGAAGACTCAATCACCAGATTGTTCTGTTTCATCCAAAGGAAACTTTATGTCCAGACAACTGATATGCAGTGCAGTTAAGTTAAGCTCTGTGCAGCTGTACCACACTGATTACTTTACACAACTGACTTTTTTTTCTTTGCTTTGTAGCTTTGATGAAATGGCTAAGTATGATATTCCAGCCTCAGTGGACTTTATTTTGAAGAAGACTGGCCAGAAACAAGTATTTTACATTGGTCACTCACAGGGCACCACAATGGGTATGTCAACAGATGCATTTGTTAGAATGTATCGTGTTTGAAATTACATCAAATTCCACATGTGTGGTTTAATCATGAAAAAATAGAGCTTTTTAAATCTACTGCTTCTGGATTCTGTCTGTTTCTTGGAATATTCGTCAACATTCAAAAGAAAAGGCTTGATCTTTCTGTTTACTTAAAGTGGGAAACTGTTGAAAAGATAACAGGTACCCCAGTACAGTCTGTGTTAAAATAAATTGAACTGTGCATAATGAAATTAGAATCATCAGACATGTAGGGTAAAGAAGCCCATTTCCAGAATACTTTGCTGTATATAAGGTCTGATGCAGGTGAAACTTGCAGTTAGAAAGAGCTGGAGGAATGTTTGATAAGTTAGCAGCAACTTGTTTTTCAGAAGAAAACAAATCCTTCTGATTTGCCCCATTTAATTTGCGTTCCATAGTAACTAGATTAATTTAAAATACCTAAACTGATCCTAGAGACAGCAATCAAACCATTAATCTAAAAATGCTTCTGCACACTCAACATATCTTAGATTTTATAGAATCACTGCCAGGTAAAAAATTCTCATCTAACTTGTGTTGGTGAGGTTTGTTAATTATTCTCATATTATTTACAGCTTTCATTGCTTTTTCAACTTTGCCACAGCTGGCTGAGAAAATCAAAATGTTCTTTGCCTTGGCACCAGTAGCTACAGTCAAGTTTGCCACTAGCCCTCTGGCAAAGCTGGGTGTGTTTCCTGACCCGCTACTCAAGGTTTGTATTTGCATCTGAATGTTTTAAGCCAAATGAGGTGGTCCCCCTTTCTAGCTGAAAACAGTAAAGCAGAGAATACTAAGAGCTGTGATTGGATTAATGTGTTCAGCAAGAATACTGGTGCAGTTTTTCCATAATCCATGGAAGTAAGCAGTGACTTCTTTGGCTTTACTGCTGTCTAATAAGTCAATTTGCATCAGTTTGAGGTAGTATTTTACAATTACAATTTAATAGATGGAATAAAATTATGTTTTTTCCATCTACATGTTTCTAGAATTTACACTGCAGAAATCATATGATTAATTAAGTAGTCTGTTTCAGAAGAGTCATATGATAGCTTTATACAGAATACATCTGATCGTCATGAACTTTAACAGATTTATTTCACAATCAACTGCTTAGTATTCGAAGAGGATCATTCAGAGGGTGGTTAAGAGCAGCAGCTTTATTTAGATGCTGTGAATCATCCTCTGGAGGAGTTTACCTTTCCCCGATTAACATCAAAGGGAATGTAGACAGACTGACAGGCTGCACTAAGTTCCTGAAACCAGAGGTCGTGAACACCCTGCGATGTGTCATTTTTAACCGTCACTTTTCTTTCCACTATCCATGAGCATTCCCTGTTTGTTCTGTGAGATAAAGCCTTCCCTAACATACCTTGCACACATTTAATGCATGTCTGTTTGCATTAGCTCCCTGCTCAAAAGCCAGATACAAAAAAGTGATACTAACACTGTTCCTTGTGTAGAGAACATTGTCTAATGAGGATAGTAGCTGATAGTGCCCTGTGCAAATGTTTGTGTTGTGCAGAACTTGATTCTCATGGTGACTTGAAAAAAACTGGAGTGCCAGAAGTACATGATGGCCACAAACCCAGTGGTCAGTTGTATCTTCAAAAAGCTGTGTTGCTTTTAAGGAAGTGCTCAGCCATTTCCAAATCCTTGGATGTTTTAAAAATACTCATCAAGAGGAAGTAGCCACCATAGCTCATGCAACTTCTTTTTCTTCCATGGTTTGAAGAGAGCAATTTGCAAGTACAAAGCCATTTAACATTAGCAGATGCAGCTTACAATATTTTAGCCTTAAATGATTCTGAAGACAATAAGCTGTGTAGTACTCCTTTAAAATATGGAATTTAAAACTGATTAGAATTTGAGGTTAGGTTTGGAATTCTTTAATGACAGTCCCAGTTTCCATGTACTTTTTGTTGGGGTAATGGACTGCATCATTTGTAGCATAAACACTAACTGCGACCTTCCCATTGGACTGTAAACAAGGTTGATAAGGAGATAAATTATTTTCATATGACACACCTGTCACCAGTGCAAGTGGAAATAAATACCTCAAGAATGTTGTAGTTTAAAAAATAAACCAGGTAATTCTATGCAATTACATGTTTGTCCTATGTGTTTGTTATTTTGTAGGACATGTTTGGAAAGAAACAATTCCTCCCTCAGAATTTTTTGCTGAAGTGGCTTGCTACCCATGTTTGCACCCACAGAATACTTGATGACCTTTGTGGCAACATATTCTTTCTTTTGTGTGGCTTTAATGAGAGAAACTTGAATATGGTATGTTTTGGTAACTTCTAATAGCTGAGTTATTGTGAACTCTAACACAGTATTGACTGTATATTACCGTGCTGATTGCCCTTTACATGGAACCAGAAAAAAACTAACTCTGCCTTCATCGTGCTGAACTTGGCTGAATATCTTTTGTTGGTATAGATGTAGTTTCCCAGATTGGATAGATAGAATTGACCTTTTAAAATATTACTGGGAAGCTAAAATACATTATTTTACACCTCTTGAGGAAGTGGGTAAGATAAGTGTATTGATAAGATGATGCAGGTATTCAAATACTTTTGCAAGGAAGCGAGGAATAAAGACACAGTTTTCAACCATTTTCAGTAGACCTGTTGCAGTTTTCAACAGGTCTCTCAGAGGACGTGTGCAATTACTTTATCTGGGACCAATTTCTGACCCTGATGATGACTGCTTCTGTGGTCCTAGTTCCAAAGAACTTGCTCATAGGGCTTACTTTGCTTATTGAAAAGCTACTTAACAGCAACTGAAGTGAGACTGCCTTCTTTCATAATGCTTCTTAAAGTGTTTCTAACTCCTTGAAATCAGTAGAAGCTGCTATCAGTTTACCTGCAGGTGGATGAAGGATGAGGATTTTTTTACTGGAGTGAGATAGAATTAGCATTGTTCTTTCACCATTCTGTGTGCAAAAATGTACATTTTTTTGTATTTTGTATCAAGGTTAAAGTGCATTTTTTTTGATGTTTTCATGCTAACTTACCCAGTTTTAATGGTTTTAATGGTGGATAATATTTTTTTTTTCTGCGAGGATTTGTTTCCCCTGGGTATTTTGTTCTTCTACACTAAAAATGTATGAAGTTCTGAATCACTTTTGGCTGACAGTTCCTAGTTTAGATATAGAGTAATTCAGGGTTTCACTGGAGGTCCATCTAAATATTAGTTAATGTGCTCCCAATTCTTACACTTTCAAAAAGATACTGTGAATATATTAAAAAATGCTTAAGGGGTATTTATTATCAGGTTTAAAGTTCAGCTTTAAACTTCTGAAGTTAATTGTAAGTAATTCCCAAAACATTTGAACCTTTTACCTCATTTGTATGTATAACTCCAGTTAACTTTTGTTTATAACGGTTCTAAGAGGAACAACAAAATTTTTCTTAGCCGTTCAAGAAGCAGTAACGGTGGTGCTGTGAGGAGTAAACCATATTAATTATTTTGTTGCAGAGCCGAGTGGATGTGTATTCAACACACTGCCCTGCGGGGACATCTGTACAAAACATGATCCACTGGAGCCAGGTAGAGTTTCCAGAATCTAAAATGTCTGTGACTCTTGCTTGTTTGTAGAATATTGATGTCTCTGATATTTAAATGGAATAAAATGCCAAAATACATATGTAGCATAGCTCAATGAAATGCTGGAACTGCCAGTTGTCTTAAGGGCAGCTGTTCATCTGCTTTGATGTTACTGAATTACGGTGGCTCACCACTCTCTCTGATTTCTTTGAAGATAGGCTAACTGTGAGTAACAAACTGTACAATGGAATAATTTAACTCAGACAGATGTTGTAACAAGCATTTGCTCCCCTTTCAGCAAACCCCATTTTGATTACAAGTTATATTTTTAGCCAATGAAAAGCAGCAGGCTTCCTGTTCTGTTTGACTTAATTTTCTATTTTATTAGTGTATTTTGTATTTCACCTCAGTGCACAACTTCATGCCTGCAATGCTATTGTGCCTGAAGCTTGCTCAGTACGCTGACAAATAGGAGAAGGCATTGGCCATGGAAGCAGTGGTCAGTGCTGTTTGAGATCTTGTAACTGGACTTGGTCATCTATTCAGAAGCAATGTTTCTGCTGTATGTAGCTGTTCAAGTGTTGACTCGGAAAGAAATTTACGAAGACTTTTTTTTTTTCCAGATCCCTGTTGTATAAACTTCAGTTTCTGAAAAATAATAGATGGTAAATAATACAGAGCAGACTTTCTAAGAAAGCTGCATGCAATGTTTGTACACATTTAGACAGCAAGGGAAATATTTCAGAAGTAAGCATAGAGCAGCCACATCCTGGCTTTGGATACGCTAAATTGTTTTCCTTAATCTTTCCTGCTGTTGCTGTGAAAGAGCATGAAATCTTACGGGACAAAGTCTAATGGTACTGAACGTTAATGTTTCCCACTCCTGTGACACTGGGCAGAGCAGTGACAGTTGTCCTTGTTAATGCTTGGCATTTCACTGCTGCTTGTGTCTGTTGCCTATGCCGTTTTTCCAGATGACCTATACTCTTTATTACTGCAATAGAAGTGTTCAGTTCTTTGTATGTGTGAATATTTATTTCTAGGCTGTGAAGACTGGGGAACTCAAAGCTTATGACTGGGGAAGCAAGGCTGCAAATATGGCTCACTACAACCAGGTAGACTTCTTTTTTGGATACGTTACAATTCTTGAGTATCACAAAAAAAAAAATCCTCAGGCACTTCTCTGGGTGCTGTGTTTATGCTGCATACTAAAGAGCTGCTAGTGTTTCCCAGTAACCAACTGGAGATCTGCCTTTTCAAAAAAAAAAAAAAAAAGATGGGAATGTAGAATGTAGGCCTAAGTCTGTATGGAGCCCATTCTTAGATACAAAGTTGTGGTGGCACATTGTTCCTTGAGGAGGGTCCTCCCTGCCTAGATCATGCAGTTCCACTGCACTTCTCAAAATAAGGCGTAGGCTGTCCATTCGTGTGTATCACTTATCTTTAGTCTGTTTAATCTCCATGCATGTTTTTTTCTAAATTACTGTGTGCAATACTAAAAGTATTTTGCCCCTTGTCACTTTAATGACTGGGAAAGATTGCGTTGTCATGCTTTCAGAGTAGCAATCACTTCTTGTATTTGATTAGGGTTTAGCAATAACTTGAATGGGATGCATTCTCTGAGATTTATGCCACCCTGCTGTCTTGTAAACTCCTCAAACCACATCTTTACTGCTACACGTGCTTTAACATTGCAGGACTCATGGAGTTAACATTTTCTGTAGTCAGAACTCCATCTTTAGCTGCCCAAGAGAGGAAATGAGAAAGCTGACACATTCTTCTTGCATTTGCTAGTGTGTTACATTGCAGCATAGTATTGCACTGGAGACTTGTTCTTTCTGATGCTTTTGTTTTCACTTTCCCCTTCCTCAGTCTACTCCCCCTTTCTACAAAATAAAAGAGATGACAGTACCAACCGCGGTGTGGACTGGCGGACAGGACTGGTTGGCAGACCCAAAGGATGTTGCTATGCTGCTCACACAGATCACAAACTTGGTTTATCACAAAAACATTCCAGAATGGGACCATTTGGATTTCATCTGGGGCCTTGATGCACCTTACCGCATGTATAATGAAATAATTAACATGATTAGGAAGTATCTCTAAACCGACATGGTATTTCAGAGTATTAGTTCACCAGAAATTCATCTTTTTGGAACATATGCTTTCCTGCCAACAATGCTACATTCATTATTTATGATGCATTTTTAAAATGCCAGCAATGACTACTGAATCGGATTCATATTTGGTTGTTTTTTTCACAGTATTATTTCTCTCTCCTGAAGAAATCCTCATTGTATCCTGCTGATTTTGCACACAGTGGTGTGGTAGTCAAAACCCAGCAGTTTGACTTTGCACAAAAGGAGTATGTCATGTGCATATAAATTTAGTGACATGTCTGAAATATGAGTTAGTCCATTCATCATCTCAGATGCTTGACAGTTAAAACCAGAAGTATTTTACTGTGCATAAAACACTGCCATTTCTCAGTGTGTTGCCATTTCTGAGTACCTTTTCAGAAGTACTCCTTGTACTGCAATGACCCACTTGGTGCTGGTACTTTAAAAAGCACTTAGTGACTTTTTGCAATGTTATTATTTTAGCCATCACATCTATCTTCATCAGATGACTTTCTTTTGCAATATTGCCCAGAAGAATTGTCATGAAGCTGGAGATCACCACTGTCAGTTGAAATCTCCTGTGTTAGGACTGATTCGTTGTTGCATTTTTCTTGATTTAATGATGTTCCTGAAGCCTTTCATGTTTCACATACCAGCTATGGATAAGGAACATTATTTGCCCTTGACAATTCTTAGAACAAGAGAAGTAGTTAAAAGAAATAACACTTTCAGTTAGCTTTGTCAATAGATGATGGCTTTCAAGGAGAATGAAATAACATGTCATGTTTTGTTTTCTTTGCACTGACCACTAGAAGACAAGCCCCCTCAAAGTACTACTGGCGAGGGAAGAGCTAAAGCATTAATTTTGTAGCTTGAGTGACTTAATTTCCATGGACTTATCCCCTTAATTATCTGCTGCTTTGAAGATCTGTTTACTTCTTAGTGGTTCATGTGGTCCTTGCCACTATTGTGCTCAGGAACCATACAAAACCTTTGTGAAGCCTGACAGTATTAAGGACACTTTCCATTTGTCTCAGTTTCCACTTTAAAATGGGGCTAAGCCCCCTTTTAATGAGGGGGAGAAGATTCACATCTTCTTTAGGGATCTGACTTCGGAGCTGTGATTGTCTGTAATAAGGTGCCTTGCCCTTTCCATTGACTACGCCAGAGGACTTTGACTCCTCTGAACTGCACAGAAGTTCCATGCCAAATGCAGATGTATGAACAATCTCCAGAATCAGTTGCCTTGGTCCATATGATAATTTCTGTACCATGGTTGGATTCAACCCAGATCTCTGACAGCACTCCCAACAGGATAAAAAGCCTTTCCTCCATGGCATAGAAAATAGTACACTTTAAATTGAGGCAAACCTGGGGTTTTTTTTGTATGAAAAAAAAAAAAAGAAAAAAAAAATATGCACAAGCCATAAATTAGGTTATGTTGGGTTTTTTGGTTTTTTTTTTAATTCCTAATTCAGACTCAGGGACTCTTCAGGCTTTGTTAAGGGAAAAGTGGTTCATGATACGTCAGTTGCAGTTCCTAGCAGGACTTCTAATTTTGCTTTATATTTGTAGCAATCATGTTTGCTTCACCTGGTGTGCTGAAAGGAAGTTTTCGTGGGAATACAAAAGGGCTAACTTGGCAGTTGTGAGGGTATGGGATACAGCAAGAACCATGTGCATTCTGCTTATTAATCTTGAGATACTTCAATAAATATGAGACCTGCTTGGAGTTCAAAGTGATGTGTTTTGTTTCACTTCTTGTTTCGTGAATCCATGTGAGTTTTTGGGATAGAATCCAGAAAGCCCAATCTATTTTTCACAACTGATCATCCATAGAACAAGTACAATAAAAAAGCCAAGTAAGCTTCTATTTTACCTTTGTCCTGAAAGAGACTTTTCCTAAGCCTAAATGGCCATTCATGTTGTTTTGGGGGGACTTCTCTAAGACTTTTAAGTAAGGTACCAGCTGTAAATAACTGCTCACAAGATGGAGTAATTTTCTTAGCCTCGAGATGGGGCTCCTTTCAAACCACTGACGTGGTGGAAAGCTTCTTGTATCACATTCTTAAACCTTGGGTTATTGGATTGCTCAATGGACTGTCTGGTAATCTTATAAATAGCATTTAACCACATAGTAAGGTGGGGAACTAATCTCTGCCATGGTACTTTTGACCCAGCCTGTGACCTTTGTCATCTTCAACAATAACTATGCTCAGGCTGTACCTCTGTGTACATTCTAAATACAGTAGCTGTGCAGCCAAGATAGCAGGGTGTATTAAATCCTATGTGTTACCAGCTTTCTCAGCTGATGAACCCCGTCGTGTGCCTCAAAATAAAGACAGAACAGTGGAAGCTTTAGACAAAAGCCATTATGGAGCTTTTCTGCTTCGGTTGAGCAAGGTTGGCTATGGGAATTGTGAGCTGCTGTGCTCTCTCTGGCTTGCTAAAGTTACAAGTACTGTGTGACACAAACAAGGAGAGTTGTCAGTGGAAGGAAATGTGCAAAATAAGACACCCTGAACACAGAGTAAGGCGCTTGGTCTAATAGGAATGAGCAGTGATCACCCAGAAAGCCAATCGTATCCTGGGCTGCATCAAGAGAAGTGTGGCCAGCAGGTCAAGGGAGGTGATTCTACCCTCTACTCCACTCTCCTGAGACCTCACCTGTCCAGTTCTGGAACCCCTATTGCAAGAGGGATATGGATGTGCTGGAGCATGTCCAGAGAAGGGTCATGAGGATGATCAAAGGGCTGGAGCACCTCTCATATGAGGACAGACTGAGAGAGTTGGAATTGTTCAGTCTGGAGAAGAGAAGGCTCTGGGGAGACCTTATTGTGGCCTTCCAGTATCTTAAGGGGGCCTACAAGA
>JANIJG010000198.1:0-84663 GCA_024611175.1 Megaceryle torquata | reverse complement strand
CCAGCCTGTCCAGGTCCCTCTGCAGCTTCTTCTTACCCTCCAGGGTATTGACACTGCTCCCCAACTTGGTGTCATCCGCAAATTTACTAACGGTACCCTCATCTAGGTTGTCAATAAAGAAGTTGAATAGAGCTGGGCCCAGCACTGATCCCTTGGGGGACACCACTGGCCACCGGACACCAACTGGATGTGGCACCATTCACAACCACTTTCTGCACCCAGTCATCCAGCCAGTTTTTAACCCAGCAAAGGGTGCACCTGTCCAAGCCATGGGCTGCCAGCTTTTTCTGGAGGATGCTGTGGGAGACTGTGTTGAATGCTTTGCTGAAGTCTAGGTAGACCAACATCCACAGCCTTCCCCTCATCTACCAGACAGGTCACCCATAGAAGGAAATAAGATTGGTTAGGCAGGACCTTCCTTTCCTAAACCCATGCTGGCTGGGCCTAAGCCCCTAGTTGTCATGTACATGCCGACTGATGGTACTCAGGATGATCTGCTCTGTAACCTTGCCAGCCACCAAGGTCAGGCTGTCAGGGCTATAGTTTTATGGATCCTCCTTCTGGCCATTCTTGTGGATGGGCATCACATTCTCCAACCTCTGGTCATCTGGGACCTCCCAGGTTATCCAGGACCAGTGATAAATGACAGAGAGGGGCTTAGCCAACTCTTGTGCCAGCTCCCTAAGCACCCTAGGATGAATCCCATCTGAACCCATTGACTTGTCAGGATCTAAAGTGGCACAGCAGGTCACTACCTACTTCCTCCTGGATTTCAGGAGGGCTATTCTGCTCCCCATCCCTGCCTACCAACTCAGGAGCCCAGTTGCCCTGAGGATAGTCAGTCTTTTTGTTAAAGACTGAGGCAAAGAAGGCATTGAGCACCTCGGCCTTTCCCTTGTCTTCTGTTACAATGTTCCCCTCATCATCCAGAATGAAATGGAGGTCTTTTCCTGGCCCTCCTTTTGTTATTATTTATAAAAACACTTATTACCCTTGACAGAACTGGATAGGTTAAGTTCTAACTGAGCTTTTGCATCTCTAATTCTCTTTCTACATGACCTTGCAATGTCCTTAAATGCTCCTGGTTCACCTGCCCCTTTTTCCAAAGTTGATACTTTTTTTTTTCCTTGAGTTCTTGTAAAAGCTCCCTATTCAGCCAAGCTGGTCATCTGCCTCGCCGGCTCACTTTTCAGCACATAAGGACATCCTGCTCCTGCGCCTTCATAATATTTCATTCTTCAAGTAAGCCCAGCCTTTTCGGGCCCCTTTGCTTTTGAGGGATGCTTCCCAAGGGACTCTCTGAACTGGCGTCCTGAGTAGACCAAAGTCAGCCCTCTGGAAGTCCAAGGCAGAGGTTTTACTGACGGCCCTCCTGACTTCACCACATACTGAAAATTGTATCACATCATGGTTGCTGTGCCCCAGACGACCTCCAACCACCACATTGTCCCTGTTCGTAAAGAGTAGGTCTTCGGGGCACTACCGCTGGTAGGCTCGCTTACCAGCTGCAACAGGAAGTTATCATCCACACATTCCAGAAACCTCCTGGACTGCCCCCTTTCTACTGTGTTATCCTTCCAGCAGGCATCTGGTAGGTTGAAGTCTCACAGGAGAACATGGGCTAGTAAATGCAAGACATCTCCAAGCTGTTGAAAGAATGTCTCATCAGTGTCTTTATCCTGGCTGGGTGGTCTGTAGCAGACTCCCACCAGGATATCAGCCTCATTGGCCTTCCCCTTCATCCTTATCCATAGACTTTCCACCTCGGTGTGTCTAACATTGAACTTGAGACAGCCCAAACACACTAACATATAATGCTACCCCTCCACCTCTCTTTCCTTGTCTGTCCCTTCTAAAGGGCCTGTAGCCATCCATTGCAGCACTGAAGGGCAATAACAGAAAACAAACAACAATCCAGAAAGAGCTAAGAGCAACATGAAAGTAATTTTTCTGCCTGCACCCATCTCTTACACTGGCACTTCATCCTGCCCATCAACCTTGGCAGAGCCCTGTGACGAGCCCCAGGCTGGTGAAGACTCTGCTTCCCTGCCCTACATGGGGATGTGTGTAGAGGAGTCCTGAGGCATGTTTAGTAAAATCCCTGATGTTTTATTCAGGAGCCTTTAGAGAGAAGAGCACACAGTGGTAATGATACATTTCCCTGCTGATAGAACAGCAATTTTGTGCTCCAAAAAAAAATTCACCAGCAAAGTAGTGAATTGCTTCTGTAATGTACTATAACCAGACAAAGCCCACAGCTTTCTGTCTGCGAGGCGTTCGCAGTCCCTCACCTATCAGCATGATTTGTTTGCTGGGACACTGCACACCAGGCCTGTCAAAAGGGCACAGTTATGTGGGGTACTGCATAGCTGGGGGATGCCAGCACTGCCAGCAGCTACAGAGAGGGCTCAAGAGGCCTTTAGTGGCTGACACTCAGTGCCACGCTTCCTGCTTTGCACCACACTGCTCTGCACACTGCGGATCTGTTGCTCTAAAGTGGGACTCATCCCACCCCAAAAGCTGTGTTTGCTCTGCCGCTGTGCAGCTGGACTCTCCCTTGGAGCAGCCTTTGGCTGTTCCTCAAAGCAGCATGTGCTTTTGCTCACACCCACCTCTCAGCACTGGCTCTAGCAGCAGCAAGGGGAACAGTGTTTTCCCTAAGCAGACGACAAGCAGGCAGTTCACTCTGACCTCCCTCCAGTTGCCATAATTATATTCCTATTCACTCTCTTCCTAACTCTGACCTCAGCATCCTTCAGAAACCTGAAAGCACCTGTCCTGCAGGCTGTGAGGGTGAGGCCCATGCCACACTGCAGGCAGCTGCCTGCTCAGGGGCAGCACTGGCGAATTCTAACCAAATGGCTTTGCTATGCAACAGTCCCCGTGTCTGCTGCCAATAGTGCTCCTGTAAGCCAAGTTCATTCTTAGAACTGAGATGATTACTGAGTTGGTACAGAGGCACCAGCTGATTTTGGTCCCAGAGCTACTACAGGAAAGCAGAGCCCCGAGTTCTCAGTGTCTCTGTAGAGAAGGAAATCCATTGACACTAACTACTGTTTTGTTTGGAAAGAGCTAGTAGGATGAGGAAGAAAGTCCTTTCGATCCACTAAGAAAATTTCAGGTATACAGAACTGTAAAATGTAAAAGAGGCAAGATCATAGAAGGACTTCCACCCATAAGAAATATTCGCTTCCCATTTGATATCTTATGACAGGTCGCTTACTTGAAATCACAAAACAGCATGCACACACGTACTGTAACAGGTAACTAGAGAGTTTGGTTGCGTGTTTTTGCCTTATACAATAAGCAGTTTTAAAATAAACAGTTACACTGAAATTATATTTCTACAATTTAGAAATCAAACCTAATCTAATTTTCTACAGCTGGACACCACCTGCAGAATACTGTTTAAGTACTTTGAACATTACACACTTATCTTTTAAATATTGATAATGCCATTTTTCATTTATGTGACATGAAGTCCCATAGGGAATAATTATGCTAATAAACCTTAATGATTCTTGCAAATAAATGATCAAACAAAATTGCTACTGATGATTTATATTAATGGATGCCTTTAGGAGGAGATTTGTCAGGATGTGCTGCATCTTGAATCCCAATTCATCTTATTTAGCAGAAGAATGCACATAGTTTGTAAAACAGATTGTTTAAAATATAATGTGTTTATGGAGTTTCTGCAGTTCTTAACATTCAAGCATTATTATACTGCCTTATGGCAAATCTCCATTAAATGGTTTCATTGTGTACAACTTTCTGCAGTCCTTTTTTTCCCCAATTCCTTTTGTCCCTTGTGGCTAAAGAAGTCCTCCTTTTGTAGATCTTTAACTTAACCATTCTGTTACTCATGTAACATTGGTGATCAGTGGTGATCGTTCTGCTGTCCTAATAGATGACCACTGCTGTCAAACAGCTTTGCTTTTGCTGCAGTAAGTCCAGAAACATTTTTGGTGCTTTAATAAGGGCACATGACCTGAAGCTTGTGACCTACAGAATTTTATAGTATATGTTCAAATAAACAGCTTCTACCTTTCTTTTACTGCCAGATAAGTTGGATATTCCCACTCCCCATCCATCTATGCTTTTTAAATTTTAATCAAGTTCATTTGGAAAACATTTTACATAGGCTTGCCTTTGAGGCAATACACATAATTGAAAGTCCTACCAACGTGCTGCTTTTACTCCTGATTACGAGGCAGGACATATTTTGAGAATACGCACACACTGTGTATATTCAGCAAAACACAGATACAAATGCAAGGCTGTGGAGGCCAGGCAGGCAGAGAGGAAGAAGAAATGTGCTTTCTCTGCCCTGTACTACTCAGTGCCCAGAGGTGAGGGTCATACAAGTAGGGTTAATTCTTTGCTTGAACAACTTTGTTAAATTGACTCCAGCCAGGATAACAGCAGGCACAGGATGTTTTTGCCTTTGAGGCAAATAATGTAGTTAAGTAAGTAGTAATTTGCTGAAACTTCCACCCATCCAGAGATTGTTAGGATTTTTTTCCCCCCTTCCTCTTCGCCCCTCCCTCCCCCTCAGATTGTCCAAAAGTTCAGTTTCAAAGAAAAGCTAAACAGCCTACTATGCAAAGATTTTCTTTCTCTTAATGTAACTAGTTGCCATGAAACAATGCCATTGCATCCACAACAGGTTGGTATTTCAAAGAGTGGGCGGGAATGAATTTTACTACTGACTGGGTAATACAATAATGAAACCCAGACGAAATGCGGCACTAATTCACTCCATGCACAAGGAAACAAGTAACTGCAGCACAGGAATGAAAGTTTCTAATTCTCTAGAATGAACTGGTGGTTTGAGTTATTTCTTCAGTGAGGAACACTCCACAAAAGCCTGACAGGTAAAGCTTTTCTTTTGTAAACAGGGGCTAATCTTGCAGACCCTCAAAACAGCAGAAGTTCCAAACACTGAAGGGCTGCAATATTGATGTTTTCTTACTGTTTGTGAAATTATTATCCTCTGATTTGTTAATTCCATTTTAAATACTGCTATGCAAGTCTTGTCTTCTGCTATTCACAGCACCAATCCTGCATGTGATGGGGGAGTTTGCCACTACTGCATTTAATTTAAACAATGGGAAACTTAGAAACTCATTCTGTTCACCCGTTGCATGTAGGTTCTTTAACAGCTCTCCAAGCAACTAGCTGGGGAACATTCTCAAATACGTCATTACCTTTTGTATGTGATAATAGCAAAGAGACTTTGAGCAATTAGTAGGATTGGACATAGACTGAGGATTAGGTGGGCCTGATTTCTGGCTTTGTAATTTGCTGCACAGCATTCAGAAAACTATTTAATCTTATGGCCTTTTTGTAGGCCTGCAATAATGCTTGTCATGCTTACACAGGAGGAGCATCATACAGATTAGTACATTTAGACAAGTACTGCATCTGAATGCGTACGTCACTACTTATAAAGGCTATCACCGTGCTATCCCCAGATGCATGACTGCCATTCCTGTCAGCCTCTCCGCTCACTGCAAATCATAAAGCAGTACTGGTCTTGTGTTCTGACTGATAGAAGCTTTCTAGAACAGGTGATGGCCCATTTTCCCAGGAGATCCATAGGGCAGTTCTGGCTCTCAGGGACACCCAGAGCAAAGGGAAGCACCATACTCCCAACCACAAAGAGCTGTGCTGCAAGTCAGGAGCCTTAGACCCATCTCTGTCTCTCTGTGCCTCAGTTTTTTGAGCACTGAAATGGAAGTCAGCCATGCACACAGTGTATAAAACATACAGCACTTGCATACGTGTGTCTATGACTTTTCACGCAATTGACTTTTAACACTGAGGTAGTGCTAATGTGACATGGTGAGCAGTGACAGGGACTGTGACTAAAAAGCCTTGATTGTGACTTGATGTCAAAGAGATTTTGCTGCTGCCTTTAAGATGGTCATGGTCTCACTCCCTGTTTTATACATGTCATTTTTTTGCTTAAAAAAAAATTTACCTCCTCCCCAACATTACTTTTTTGCTTTAGCTTATAAATAACTATTTACTGTCCCCATACCTATTCAGACGTACTACATAGATACAACTGTAGGTTAAGAAGCTAACTTTTTTTTTTTTCAGAGGTATTACCTCTACCCCCTATCTTGTCTCTGTTACCTGTTTGGCATTTTCTTACCATCCCACAGGCACTTGCTCTTCAAAGTGCTCTTCTGGGCACTCCTAGCTCCTGGTCTCAGTTTTTCTTTTGCTGTGAAGCATTTTTCAGGCCTTGCCTCACTTCACTTAGGTGTGAGGACAATTACTCCACATATGGTAAGAAGTTTCCAGTAACATCTCTCATCAGGCTTCTCTAGGATCCAAGAGCTCTTTGGACCTGACCTGCAGGCAGAATAAGCAAGAAGAGTAATACTGTGTCTGTGTTAAATAACACTTTCTCATTGCTCCGCCAGCATAGACACTCCTTTCTGCTTGGTTTTGTTTGGTGCTTGATCTGAGGTAATTTTTTGAATGATCACTTATAGCCTAAAAAAACCCGCATTTGATATCTAGCATTTCAGTCTGCCTGAATTGGTCTGTCTCTTGTGTGCTGCCATTTCTAGTGCAGATTTTTTTACACCCCCCCCAACCTTGGAACAGTTTTAAAACCTCTCTACCAGTTGCACAGGGAGAGCAGTCACTTATAAACTGTCTCATCTCTTCCTTCCAGGCTGTTTTAAAATGTGGTGGTCAGTTGAATCCCTCTGCACATGATTTCTAGGTTTTTGTTATTTGAAATGCAGTCATTTCTTATTCTCACACTATCTAGCCAGACATGTCTGCATTTATCTACTATAGATGTTCTAAATTAAATACTTGATCCAGCTCATGCTGTTTAGTTATAATTCTTATATAAAACTTATTTACGTTTAGATAATGAAATACACTTTGTTTTTATGCATGAAACTGAGATTCCAAATGGATGTCACTATCAATTTGCTAGGAATTCATATACATTGCTTAGTGCTTATACAGTGGATTGATACTATTTTAATACTTAGTTTTATCCCAGGTCTCCTAAATAACATGTTTTTTTAAAAAAAATTGTTATCTTTTTCATACCAAAATATATTAAGCCCTCCCTAAGTATTAACTTTTTGGCCAGTCCTAGTCAGTGCTAAATGGCTGTTAAGGTTACATATAGACTCTACTAAACTGTACTTTATCTTGGATTAGAACAGTTTTATGTAAACTTATCTGAGTAAACCCAGAAAAATCCCAGACATTTGTTGACATTTATTTTCTAAATAATATTGCTAAATTACAGTTCAGCAATAAAATAGGCAGAGCTTGAAAGCAAATGATAATACAGTAACAATAATGCTAAATATAAGCTCTCATGTCATAGTGTGAAGACAAAGCCCTTGTAATGAACTCAAAATGAAGTATGGTAGAAACATTTAAAAAGACAAGAATACAATACCAGTACACAATAAATATTGAACCACACATTTTTGTAATGTCTATGTACATGCCAAAGATATTTACTGTGAATTCTTTCTATGCTATGTAGAGTTCATTTAAAGTTTGAAGCCATTCTAGTTGGTAATCTTCCAAGTGTAGGTAGTAATTAAGATGCTTAAACATAAAGCCTTGAAGTAACATGACATTCATGACATGCATCCAAGCTTTTCTGTAGGTCTCAGGTATTATCATTGTTGATACTCTGGAAACGGTGATTTTTTTAAAATAGGCCAAGCATTTTTAAACTTTAATAAATTAAAGAATTAACATATTTATAGCATAACATAATGTTATTCAGGTGGAGGAGCCAACTCATAGCCTCTGACAGAGGAAAGGGAGGTGTGTACAGGCTCCCCCAGTGCTGCAGGAAGGTGCAGCACCACTCTCCTGTACAGGAGTCACGGAGCAGCCACAGTTTTTGCTATGCTTTGCCTAGAGTGTGAAAGCCACATTGTACAAACACTGCTATACCAAGGGACAGGAAGGGAAATGAGCTTTTGTACCTGATCACATCAGACAATGTCCAGCTTTGGGAAAGGATCTCAGCCCAGGGAGCGCTACTTCCACAGATACAAATCAGAACTTGAAATAGTGCATTCAGAGCAGAATGACATTTCTAGATACCATGCTCACAACTACAATCGTGCATGATGACCTAGTCCCAGATTTGTAACAACCTGCTTCTCTAACAACAACATAACATGCCTTTACAGGCACTTGTCATTCACAGATCTGAAAGCTGAGGGCTGTGTCAATTACAGCTGTCTGAATTCAGTACTGCTTAGGTCTGACTGAGTATGACCAAAGTCAGTATTTTCCTACATTGTTTATTTTTAAAAGTTTACTTATTGAAATACACTGTTAGAAGACACTAAAATACACTATAGACCTTGCTTAATGTATGAATTTGCTATACTCTATTCTTCCTTTAACTTCAAAATGTCTCAAGTGCCTTGTTTCCCTAGACAAATTTCTGTACAACTCACCATTTCTGTAACTTCAGCCTCATTCATGAGCCCACCAAGGCTACTGAATATTTATCAGATTTCAGACATTTCCTTTTATTTATTATTATTTTCTGAAAAATTTGCATTTAAATAAATAACAACAAAAGAAAGAGCTGAAAAGAGTCTTCCAGAACTCCCTTTCCCCCACGTTACCTCTTTCACATTTTGTCCCATCACTGCAATCATTGTCTACCAAATCTTCCCAGGCAGACAGAGAATATATTACTGCTGCAAAAACCAAGATGCAGGCAATTACATGAATTTACAACATACAGATTGCTTTGTTATTTGTAGCATTTTATTACTATTATGAAGTCTACCAGTATTTGCTTAGTCCTTCATTAAAATTAGTGTTGAATTTGCTATTTATTACTTTTTTGTTATTTTAATTTATTTTCCTGGAAGATGTTCTATCAGAAAATGCGAATATATCTTCCTTTAATTTTAAATTAGTTTCTCTTAGCACAATCTTTTTCTATTCTCTCTCCAGGCAATAGCCACTCTTCACATAAGAGTGTCTTCTGGCAGCATTCCCTCTCCATTTTGGTACAAATGCCACCAATGAGGACCTGCCTGTGTCTTTGGTGCCAACAGCACCAAGATGTTTCTGTTGAGCTGGCTCCAACAAGGGTGAAAACCAGAACTTTTGCACATTAGTTTCTGTAAGCAACAAAAAAGAACCACCAAGATCTTGTCTGTCTGCCTACTCTTGGTATAGGCTGTCCCTTTCCCACAGGCATCCCTGCAACACCCTAAACAGCCACAGAGCAGTGAATGACAGCAAGAGCAGAGAAATGGGGACTCTTGCTGCTAATGAAAATGGCTGCTTAGGAGACAGACAGTTGTGGGGAAAAACTCTTATCAGTTGTCCCTTCATACCCACTCAGTAATGCAGAGAAAGGGAAGATGAAAAAAAAAATATTTAAAAAGAGCAGGAAAATGGCAGCACCAGATGATGAACCAGAGGCATCTGGATGTGCGATACCCTAGACTGAAGTCATACTCAAAGAGATAGTTTTAAGGACAGGTTTTCCATTTGTAACGGATTTTTTTGGTGTTGCTGTTACCATGATGTCTTTAAAGTGTCAAATACAGTGTAGCAATGACTTAATGTCACAGCTAGGGCGATGTGATGTCTAGAAGAACAAGAAATTCCCTCCGTTTGCTGGAGGTTTGCTGGTCATTGTGCAGGTCCCACTGACATAGCTGCAGCTGCTAACCTGCACTGCAAGAATATGAAGTGTTTTAGTACTGGTCTTCCATGCTAACAATTGCTGTAGTTACAGAAAGGTATTACACCATCTTCACAGTGACAGGCTACAGCTACTCAATTCCCAAGTGGGCACCACAAGAAAGTTCAGCAACTTCCAGACCATCACACTGCGTCTATTCTGGTGGCGAGTGCTAATGCTGAAAAGCTTTCCCTTTATACATTTACTAGAACTAATTTGTACCTTTCTAAACTCAGAGCAATTTCCTGTCCTGAGGAAAAGGGTCTTCTCATTCTAAATCCGCTTTAATGATGATGCCTACCCCATTCCACTGAGACTGTTCAGAGGGAAGAGACTCTAATCTATTTAGCTTCACAGAGGGTTTCTCTCTGACATGTGCTCTCCTAATAGACCATTTATCAGGATGAAGGGTAATCCCCAGAGTGCAGACAGCAAGACAGGCCTAGCCTGAGTGACAGTCTGTCCAGCAGAGATTGACTTTAATGAAGCACAGAATAAACAGGAAGATTAAGAGAGTGCAAAAATCAGTGACAAGTTTTGGGCTCACCTGGGCAGCTTATTGTGCAGCACAGACCTGTCACCGAGTTATAAATGTTATATACCTCTTTGGTTGCTAAGGATCACCTCTAACACACAGAAATCCCACACACATTACAAAAGAAAGCTTTCCCCTTGATTCTCACCCTTGAGAGAGGGTACTTGCTTTAAAGCCAGAAACACAAACTGTAGGTGGACAAGTCTCTAGCAGTTGTCTGGTCCAACCCCCTGCTCATAGCTGGGCCAGTTTCCAGCATGGTGCTCTGGATTTCAGGGCTCCGGGATTTTCTAAGTAATTCTTTTTCAGTTAACAACCTTTTGCAGGTATTCATCACGGAGTTTCTTTTTCTGCAACAGAAATCTGACAACAGCAAAGTTCAAACTGCAACACGTCCAGTTGAATCTTAAGTTCTATTACTGCCAATGGATAGAAGCAGGTATGCCTGCCAGTTATAAGTGTCTACCTCAGGGTGAGATCATGTCATCATCCCCCTCCACTGTTTATGGGAAAAGATCCACTCAGACATCACTGGATGACAACTTTCATCCAAAAACATCAGGCATGTATCCCTAAGGCACAACCAAGTCTCATTCTTCACTCTAACAAATGTGACTCTTACTCCAGACATCTCTCCAACATTGTCATACTTATTTCTTTAGCTGGACTCTGACAGCAATTGATACATGGAGACTGAGGCTATTAACGGAGAGAAGTTTTTTCACCCAGTAATTTCACAACCTACAAATGGGGAAAGAAACCTTACTACTACAACATCTCATGGCTAGAAAAGCCTGATTACAGTGTAGGCATCTACTATCAGCAAGTAAGACTCGTGTTAAGTCTTCTAATATCTGGACAATCTGCTGAATTTAAACACATCATTTTAGTAAAGCAAAGAAACCAATCATTCTTTCTGCAGATGCTAGTGTGGAAGAGAACACAGAATACTAGCAGGATACTTTATTCCCAAAAAAGTAAATGGGAGTTCTAGTTTCTAGAATGGCAGAATTAAGTTAGTGTTAACTACTTTCAAATAGTTCTGTTCACACAGATCAAAGTCTTTACCAAAACAAAGAAGATAAGTTTCCAAAGAGGGTAACTACAACAACAGACTCTCGATGCAAAATCTCAGGAGCACCTGTAGTTTGACAAAATGGCCACATAAAATCAGCTTTATAGATGATGTTCTACAGTTCACATTGTCTGCCCCCCCCCCGTAAAATTAGTGCTTTGTCTGCACTAGTATTCACATATGACATCTAACCCCAAGAGACAATGTCTGCTTCACTGTATAGACAGTTGTATTAGGTTGGTGTGGTTTTTTTCCCTCCCTTTATAGCAGCATATATAAGGTATTTCTGGGAGTACAAGAATTGACGTTATATATGAAACAAGCAATAAAAAAAAGTATAATCTTAGATGGCTTAGGATCCCAATCTGCCCATGTTGCAATTATATACTGCCAACAGATGATGGCACCAAAATTCAATCTGTAAGCAAACAGTACTGATAACTGACAGACTGCCTGGACAAATAAAATCAAAACAAATGTACTGAAATTTAGCTAAGGTTAACTGTCTGAAATAGACAAACTAAGTAAAGGCTGGAACAGGCCTTTTAAAATATACCTTCACCTTTCCCCTGCTCCCTCTTCTCCCGTGTCAATCCTTAACTAGCAAGCAAAGATTCTGCCTTTCCAAGTGTGCACAGAAAAATGAGACAGAGTCAGTCTTACTTCTGAGGGATACTGTAGATAGATATTCATGTTACTGGAGTCATCCTAGTTTCAGCTTTTGCTCTGCTACATACAGCAGTAAGCATTCTCTTAAAAGCACAGGCTAGCTACAGGATTAGATGCACAATCAACAATGTGAAACTCAAGAAGCTATCAGCAGTAAGCAAGCTGTACTACCAAATCCATAAATAATTTGGCTGTTAGAAATCACAAAGGTACTACACCTCCATAGATACTTTCATGAATTTCTTACCTCTCCTTTAAACACCATTAGTTTTGACCAGTACTTGAAAAAACATTTAGTATATAAATATTCATCAAATAATTTATGATAAATATAGTCTTCTTTCATTTGCTTCTCAAGTAACCATTGGGTACAGATTTAAAAGAGCAGGAACTGTATATATGATTTAAGATTTGGTAGCCTGATTAGTAATAGTATTTCTAAGGCAGATTATAGCTTAAAGCAGGAAGGAGGAAGGTGTTAAATAATTCAAGTAGAAATGAAGACTTACATGGTTAACAATTTATTCTTTAGTCCTTGCAGAGGTTTAATACAAACTATGTTGCTTTATCTATGAAAAGTGTTTTCTATTTGCCATGTTAGCAGAGCCACTGTTAAAACATTAGGTTATTATGGGAATGAGCCTCAAAAATATTATGCCCAAGCATCATGTCCTGGAACCAGCGGTCAGGTCAGCATTTTATTCATGGTATTATTCTCTGATATGCTTTGAGCAAGACTAAGAGGTCCAATAATTCAGAAAGGCCAATATCCCAACAACTATGTTTCTTAGAAGTGGAATTAGTAGGTTGAATTCTACAGTCCAGAATAATACTAGTTAGACGAACAGATTTTAAGTGGTAGAACACACTAATACTTCACAAAAGGTATTTAAAACTAAAAACAAAACAAAACACCCAAAAAACCCCAAACAAACAAAAAACCCAATCACAGAACACAACACACACCACCACAAAAAAACAGAAAGCAAAGCCTAACTACAGAATATAAAGAGTAAAACATTTTTGACACCTAACACATTAATATGCTGCTATTGCCAAAATGACTGCATTGAAATTTGAAGGCTTAAAACCACATCTTCTCTGTTCAGAGATCACTGTGAAAGCAATTTCTATAAGCTGTCCATTTATTCCTTCTAGCTCATTCATTTAGTGATAGGGCTGCCATTTTTTGACAGACAGTAATGAAGGTATTAGTAGCTCTTTTATCCTGCTTTGTACATTTTATATACTCTTCCTCATTAAAGAATATTTTGACACATTATTACAAAACAGTGTTATTCTTTATTTGAGGCACAGGTAACATCTTTATACTAGTATGTGTCTGTTAATAAAGAACAGAGGTTTTTATTATTAGGAACTCTGTCTTTGCTTTTAACATATGACAGAAAAAGGCTTTAAATAAACGAGACAGTTTTACGTGATTGAAAATAAAAACAAGATTCAAACTGTAACTTTTTTGTTGTTGTTACAATGAATTTATCAGTACTATTCCAAAGTAACTCTTTTATATCTGATTGATGCTCCCCCCTGGGTATTTTGAGTATTTGCACTTTGGTCACTTGCTCAGGAAAGGCCTTGTAAATGAAAACACTGGAATGGAAATACTTTGTTTCTAGTTCTACTGAAAGTACTATATACATACACTCTGCTTAATATGTTTTTCATTGAGGGTTAATTCTAGAAAACAGCTTATTCTCCATATTTCTGACTTTGATCCATTAAAATACTTCCTTTCTCCAACTTACAACTGGAAACCTTTTATGGGATTTTTGTTATTTAGATGATAAAAATATACCATATATACTAAAACTATAAGTCTGGGTTGGAATTCTGCATGCAGCTGTAGAAGAAGTGAAAAAAGACAATGAGGGTTGGAGTTAAAAGGCCAAAGTTGCACAGTTAAAATAGCAGCATATTATTTCTAGTTCCCCAACTAACTAACATCTAGCAAACTAGAACTGATTTTGTTCAAATAAAGTATTTCACATCTTTTCTTTGTATTACTGTTTTTCATCACAAGACCACTAGAACAATGACTGAATTACCGAAGTCTAACCCCCATCCTTGTCATTAGCTGCTAGGATCACCACTTCATCGAAGTGCTTAAGCATCACTTTATCCCAAAAAGCCATCCTTGACTGGTGAGCGAAAAGTCTGCCAGCCTCCTATAGAAGCTGCAAAAGCAAATATGGTACCCAGAATCATCATGCCAGCAGGCCTTTCTTCCAGGGGGCAACACTACTGGTATGGAAATATTTGCAGAGAGATAGATAACACTGACTCATCTTGATTAAGTTATTCTTTTGCTCCCTTCTCACTGAGGAAGGGAATTAAATAAGATACATACAAGCCTGATTTCCTACTAGAATTTAATTTGACCAACACTGCACCATGCATCTTCTGCAGATTAGATTCTTAATGACTACATCTCAGCTGGTCTCATGCTTTTAACTGGTGTTGCAGATCTATTCTGTGACAATTCCTCTCAAGACCACAGTACAATGGAGACTCACCAACAAGATTTCACACAGGCTGAGTGAGGTGTCACAAGGAACTTCTAGTTGTGGTAGCAGAAAACTTTGTAAGGCTAAACAGCTCTGTCTCAGACTGTTAAACTACGCTCCCCATAGCCACTGCACCCAAGCTGTTTTCAAGCTAACTCGAGTTCAAATACAAGGCTGGCATCCTGAATTGCCTGCACTATAGATGAAGCAAGGCAGACAAGACTGCATCAAGAGGACTCTCAGTCAGACATCAGGTGAAAATACCCATCAGCACAGAACAAAGGTCTGGAAATTAATAATCCCTGAAGCAATACAATACCCACCTGATATCTGGCTACACCCTCCCAGGGAAAAAAGTTATCAAAGCCATGATTCCAGCTAATAAAAATCAGAAGAGATAGACTGGAGGGGTAGGGGAAGAGCCTGTGATTGGTAGTAAAACACCAAAAGTAG
Organism: Megaceryle torquata; assembly: GCA_024611175.1. NCBI lineage: Eukaryota > Metazoa > Chordata > Aves > Coraciiformes > Cerylidae > Megaceryle > Megaceryle torquata. The sequence goes on along the minus strand of JANIJG010000198.1, from coordinate 69,679 downwards.
AAGTACAATAATTCCACTCCTGGAAGATTGCTCATTGACAAAGGGATAGGGAGGACGAAAAATCTCAGGAGGAGCTCCAAAAATCAACACCTTAATGGCCACATGGTAAGAATTTTCTTTCATTTTAAAGAAAAGCATAAGGATTATCATACTATATATTTCACCAGCTTTATATTCAAAACCAAAATGCCATGCTCTGTTCTCCAGGGACAAATGTGTGCACATATCTGTGAATTTTAGTAATTTATAGAAAAGTTACTGCAGGGGTGTAATGAGAAACATCACATTTGAATAAACAGAGGGAATAAAAAAGAAAACAGATGAATCCCATTACAGGTATTTGTGAAGAAAAGAATATGGATGTGAAGCTCCAGTTGGAGAATTTTAACAGCTGTCAACATTAAAATAACCCAGTGGTAATTAAAAGAATAAAGCCTTTAACAAATCTTGCAGGTTACTGTGCATCCACAGAAGGTTGAAATTGATGGAGCAAGGTTTAAATTCAGACAATGTATTTAGGATAATTTTGTTTTCTGGTCAGTGTAATAATCATTATCATGTAGAATGAATCTCTGTCTTTTACTAAGAGACATCTAGTAAATGTAGTATTTGTAACCTTCTGAATGTTCAGACCAATATATGGAACCAAAGGACTAAAAGTACTGTCTCACTCTAAAGCGTAGCACAAGCCACATTTAAAGTGTAAGCTATTTGAAGAAGCTATATGAACTGGCAGGTTGCTTTTCACTCACTTTTAGTTACAGTGCTAGAAGTGTAAGCTAGGTACAATAATAGAGTGTATAACAAAGTTCAATCAACTAAACTTCTGTTAATTTAAAAAAAAAGATCTTCCTTAAGAAACAGGTATTTGCTTTGATTATAGAAATTCTCACTATGATTCTTAGAAGCAAAACTATGACACATGCAGTAGCATGGTCTTGAAGTCACTCCTCCTTCCACTGGGCAGCCCAGGCTACTTGAGAACAGAGGGGTGTGACAGGGATCCTGGCAGGCACACTGCTCCTGCTACAAGTCACTCAAGTAGGAGGAAGACTAGAATAACAGTTAACTATCCCTTATCTCAGTCAGACTTCTAAATCCAGTTTTCTATCTTTGAAAGAAACACACAACTTTGAGTCAAAAAAGTTAAAAAATGAAGCAAAATACCCTGCATAGAAAGCTTATAAAACACAAGCCATATACACACATTACCTGTCATAGCTTATTTCTATATTATAGAAACATTATAAAAATAATATTGTGTAGTATAGAGTTGCCTTATGATTGTCCTAAGGGCTTAGTTTTATATATATCTATATCTATATCTATATCTATCTGTGTTTACATAACTAGTCTTTACTCAAAGCCTAGGGTGAACAGGGAGTTTCTTGCCCTCCCCAACCAGAGAAGCAAGGTTGACAAAGAATCACTAACTGTATACCTAAGCATCACTACCTATATATAAAGACATCAAACCTAATAGAAAGCCCCTAGGCACAGTGGCCTACCACAGCCTTCTCTATTGTCTACATTGATTTTTACTCTTCAATAGATCATAATCCCAGGACAACAAAAATCAGCAGTTCTACTGCCATGCACAGTATCCAGTGTCCTTCCAGTACCACCCTTCCAACTGCTACTGCACAAAGGAAGAGTCACATGCCAGAAGAATAACAAAGCAGAGGATATTAAAAATAAAATAAGTCTGTAAGAGAGCTGTAGCTTATTCAGCATGTTCTTTACAAATAGCACTAACACACAAAAACGACGACAGGCAGACATGGTTACTCAGTGGTCTATAAACAACACAGTTACCTTGATTACTTTGTCAAGATTTATGACATTACCTGTCATAAGACATTGAGGCTTATGAACGAGCCCATAATCGACAAAACAATCCTCTATTTTCAACCTACTTCTGCAAAACAAGTAGAACATGGAATATCCATTATAATTCTAAAAATCACTACAAGATATTTAGCATAACCTAGACCTTTTCATGGGGAAGATTAATGGTATTTGAAAATAAGGAATCCATAAAGCATGCAAAGTAATAGTTTGGCCTACTTTAATGCAAGACCCTTTAGGTGCAAACATAATATGTATCATTTCTTCTAGAAGCTCTTCAGAAAAGTAACATTTACTGTATCTTGCCCCAAATAAAGAACAATTTGCTGAAAGGAGTACAGTATTTCTTTCAAAGGATTGTAATATAAATGGAGTCACTATAACTTGTTTTATTAAAACAGATACTAGCACTTGATCTGCGGAAAAGATTATTTTGAGAGGGAAACATGTTGTCTTACCTTCACTCTTTAAAGCTCCAGAATTTTTAGGAAATAACTGTGGCTTTCTGCAGTACGATGCTCAATATTTAAAAAGAAAATAAACATTACAGGATGCAAACTACATTGGGATTTGGCTTTAAAGATTCAGAGATGCTTGGATTTTAATGCTGTTTAACTTACTTCAGTATTTGAATCTGTATTTATACATCAGTCCTCAAACTTCTACAAATAATGGACAGTTCAGACTGGAAGCTTCCATCTGCTCCAGTAACAGGCAATTGATTAAACTTTTTCTTTCTAGTCCCCTGGTAGAAAATGGATTCTGATACTCTGGCTCTTCTCCCAATACATCAACCTATACAGGTAACCTCAAATCAGTAAAGTAAATAACAACAAGTTCCTAGAAGACATAATGCTTATTTACAGTTTTGCAAACTATTGAAATACTTATTAAAAAATAAGCTCCTTTTATACTTACTTACTCTTAAAAGAAAAATCCTTGAAATGAAAATCAGAATTAAAAAAATCCTTTTAAAACAGAAAGTGTTACTGTGTTTATGAGAAAGGGAAAGAGCAGCTTTAGCTTTCCATGCCAAAGATGGGAAACTACTCCACTCAAGTCAAGCCAGTTAATTGTTATTTTGAGGGTTATTCACACCAACAGCAAATGCAAGAGTATTTTCAATCATTTGCAGTACAGGCTATGTCTAAAACACACACCTAGAAACAGATTAAGAAACAGTATTTACATCATGCAAATGAAGAGTAACTTGCAGACAAAAGTGCTCATATTTAAATCCTGAAATATCAGTATTGCAAAACTGTGTTTAAAATTCAGCATGTTTAAAACATAATAGAACTTTGGTAAAATAACACGTCCTTCCAATTGTCAGTCATGGAAGTGAGCAAGAAAAATTAGGTCCTTTTGCAATGAAATCTAAACTACACTTTAACTACAACCCAACACAATAGCCGTTGGCTGAGCCTGCAGACAATTCAAAACTGTATCTCCAGGGATTATTAAACTTTTGCTAGTAAATTTAATCTTTATTTATTTAAATTTATTGCAGACTGAGGAAAGCAGAAAAGCAAGCAGCTGGATTGAAGATCTAAAGTGAATAGAGCACTGCTTTTGTTTCTTAAATGAGGCAAACCTGTGTAGTGGCTGGAGTGCAGGGAACATGCTACTCATCTCAAAGCTGCCTGAAGGTTATGTGAAAACTGGCTACATTTTGCAGTACTACTCATCAACTGCCATGGGGAAATCTGCTTAACTACAGACTGCAGGGTATGGTTTGCAGTATGTACTTTTCAGAACATTGCTAGACAAGCAAGGCAGCATACTTGAAAGAGAAAGAACCTGACTGTAATTAGGGAATAAGTGTGCATTAGAGGCTTTTAAAATTTAATTTGGATACAAAGTTACATCGCAGTTCTCTTTCCTTAACAACAAAAAAGCTTCCGACCTAAAATAAGCTTCTTTAAAACTGAGCACAGCAGCTATTACTCAGTCTTTATATTGTACTGTCATCCCCAAACCAGCACCCAGTGAAGTCCTACAAATATGACAATCCCTACCCCGAAGAGTCTGCAGTTTGTATGTGTTATAAAGTCTAATTATAGCGAGTGTAAACTAGAAACCTTCTTACAAGTGGCAAAATTCTGAAAAATCAAGATAATTACAACCCTAGCTCATCATGATTTATGAGGCTATTTATAGAACAGTATAGGCTGAAGTGCTCTGAGCTTTTTTATATTTGCATTAAGTCCTCTGTGATTCCTCCTCTGAAATGTGTGCATATGCTGAGTCCATGCGAGATGCTACCACTGGCGCTTGTCATAAGAATTAAATCCCTCTCAAGCTTGTTTACAGCTCAGCACTTGTCATACTACTCCCCTGAGCTTCATGGCTGGTTGTTTTTTGGTTTTTTTTTTTCCTCCTTTCTCTTTGGCTCTGTAAAAGATTTAATTTTGTTTTTGTTTATGTGTGTACTTACACTTGCAGGTGCAGGAAAGAAAAAAAATTGCTGTACCCAGATGTTTTGAAGCTGCAGTAGCATACATACAGCTGAAATTAAGGAGACAAACTGTAGCAAATAAACCCAGCTTCTTCACATGGCATTCTATAACATATTTAATAAACCTACCATGTTTCATTGACTAGAGTCTTTAATTCAATTTTAGAAAGACCAGAATATTTTACAGTTGCTGTCTCTGCTCTTTTGCAAAGAGCTTCTTAAAGTCTGAAGGTGAGCCAGTTAATCATATTTTCAGTTTTGCTAATATCTTCTTGCAGTGGTAGCAGACAATCATCAATAGAGCTACTGAATACTTAAACTGTCTTAGCTCATTACTGAGTAAGTAGAACCTCAGAGTTTTATCCAGATTTTCACCCACGTGTTGAAAAATATACTGTATTGTTGAAAAAACCCCACCTGAACACCACCTTCTTGCTTCTGTAGCAATAGGAGAAATCATTGCCTGTAGAGACTCTAGATGCAGGATCTCAAATCACATCTAGTTAAGCATGTCCCCATCTTACAACCACAGCTGGTTAATCTTGCTATTCATTTACCCCACCACACACTCTAACAGTTCATAGAAGGGCACAGAGATTAATCAGCTTTGGTTTCACAGGCAACTACTGTAGCTATCCATCTACAAACACAGAAATTGCTTGTCTGCTTCTCCTTAGCAGCGTGGGCAGACAGAACTTTTGCACAATCACAGAGATAATTTTCTCTTCAAGCTCAGCACATGCACTGAGCACCTTTCCCTAGATATGTGTTCCTAGTCAATTAAGCTTATTTTCATGACTATGTCCAGAACAAAATAGTTCTTTTGTTAACTTACTTCGGCCAACTTTTATTTTTCCATGAACTTTTCAAGTCGTGCACAATCTGTGACACAGAACTTGCTGATGACAGGAATGGTAAAAATACAAGCATCTGATGCAGAACCTAGTGGAATTTTGAAGGACACTCGTGAAAGCTACATGGATTAATCTGCTTTTCTTTTAGCTGTTTTCACTTCAGTAACTTCCTCTAGAGTTTCCACTGTGCCCTGTGTGGAAGACCCTGATCAGTGGCTCTGAGATGACCTCTACAATCACAGTGTTTTGCCTGCTGTTGCAGTGGTGAAGATGATTTTTAGATTTTTTAATATAGCTATATTTTGTTGGTTTTCCCCCCTCTGGATTTCTAGTTATCACCAAAATATATTTTAAAAAAATAATTATTCTTCCTCCGGTGAGGTTCAGCATGTTCCTGCTCTTAGAACTGATCTGTCATAGCATTCAAAAGTATTAGGGTCTTAGAGAGACAACATACATAGAACTAATTCTTCTTTCTAAACACTCTTGATTTTTAGATCTCAGCATTACTAACTTTACTATGCACAACTAGAATATACAGTCCAAATGATGGCAAAGCAGTAAAGCATGTTTGTGTAAAAAAAGAAATTAAACACAGGGGAGAGAAATTCCATTTCCTATGCTGGGAGAAAGAACATGAGGATAGTTAAGCTGAAACTGTTTTTACAGCACCCCTACAAGACTATGTATTGCACAAATCAAAAAAGACAGTACTGGCTTAATAAGGTCTCTGGAAAGCATAAAGGTTTCCTACTTTGTGGATATTCTTTTTAGTAGATTATATAATAGGTGAGACCCTATTGGATAATAGAGGTGCGTCAGAAATCAGTTTTCACCTCCCCCGAATCAGATATGGCAGTAAAATACATTTAGCTTGACAAACAGGAATTATTACTCAAGTTTGGACTAAGTGAACTTTGTCAATTTTTGACCTTTACCTAACTGGCATACATTATAGTTGAGTGTCAGTTTACAGTCAGGTCAAATCAGTTTGTGCTATGGAACAACCAACAACAACTTGGTCAGACACGCACGATCTCATGTTTCTTGATGGAGACCTCTATTCTTGTTAACTAAAAGAGAAAAGCAGAAGTGTTTTGCCCATACATTTTCTATATTCCACTCACAGTGAAGTTCTCATTTGCTGCTGCTTCTTTTTTTTTTTTTTTACTGCAATAAGGTATCTTGACACCCCAATGACAATCTTTGCTGCTTTGTATTTTCTCTGGAGATTTTGTTCAGCAGAATTCTTACCAGCTTTAGCATCACCTATAAGGAAGGGAATATGGCTGTTATTGCAGGAGGTCAGAACTTCAGGGTAGATATTTAACCTACTCTAATTTAGGGTAAGCAAGAGACTTAACTCTTAAAACAGTTTTTCATAGTCTCTACCCAGTTTATTTTATGCAGAGTAGCACACATTATATAAAAGAGATGTGATCAAGAAACTCTCATAAAAGTGCAAGAGGATTGTAAGCTCTCAATACCTTATTTTGATAGACAGAACCAATGCATTTGTAAGGACTGTGTAAACACATCAGATAAAGAATACATTAATATAAATCACATACAATGTAAGAAGACAAGAGATACACAGTGACAATTAAGAGGTAAGAGAGACCAATGCTAAGCTAGTTCCCTAGTGCAGTTAATTCACTCTGTGAAAGCTCAGAGTCAGGAAAAGTGGTTTGCTTCCATGCAGAATTCTTTTTGTTTTTGTTTCATTTTAACAATGAATATACTTTCCTTTCCCATAGATAATGGTGTCTATGAATCAACGGTACGAGGAAGGGCCAACTTTAGTCTGGCGGAAGTGCATAAGTCTAGCAACAGTTAGAGAGGCACAGCTGTGCTGGACAGAACAATGCTTCCCAGAGCCCTCAGGGAGCCCTACTTCCTTAGAGCACATCTTACCTACTTTTATGGAGAGTAGAGATTAAATCCCATTTCCCTCCATTGAGTAGCTCACCTAGTCAGAAGTGTGCTTGGATTAGCAAAATGATTTAATTCAAGTATAATGGCAATTTTACAACCATCTGTTTAGACAACTTTGTGCTCAGGAGAGCATAAGGATTGTTGCTGAACTCTACTCTTTTCAACATGCTAAAAGTAAGTCCCCTTTTGTTATTACTTTGTTCATCTACATCAGGGAAAATAAAAAAACAAGTTACGTTTTCATTATAGTTGCACATAAACATGCATGTGTGTACAAGGAATAATAATGGGAATGCAGCAGCAGTCCAATGCAGTTAAGACTTCACCTGATTTCCTATACTTCCACCACTTATCCACTATAAAACTCAGATTTTCATTGGTTTCCTTTCAGGCTGAATTCTTCCTAATTACTCAGTATTGGCATTAATTTTGAGTTCCTCCATTCTGTCCCAGATTCACTTAGTACTAAGATGTCATATATAAATAATTAAAAAATTGTGAGTTACGAACAGCTTCCTGCGTAGCAGACTAGGTTTTTTTTTCCTAAAAACCTACCCCCAAAATTGAATTTTCAGAATTTATACTGAAAATATCCTCACTAACTGCAATAAGGTGCCCTTATTGCAACGTGCTTGCTTGAATGAAAACACTGAACTTGCACAGATCTAAAAACATACATCACACGCACACAAATTACAAAATTTGTACTATAACCTTTAAGCCTTTACACTGAAGGATGTATACAACTCATACTTGGAAAAGGTTTCTACCATTAGTGGCAGCAGTTAATTGAAATATATACAACCCAAAACATCTCTGGAGATCCAGTTGTAATAAGCAGTTTCCAAAGGAACTGATCCAGTAGCTTCATTACTTGCAGCTGTTCAGTATACTTAAAGCTCACTGTGTTTATTCCTCTTACGGAAATGCTTTCCCCCTGACAAAGTAGGAGTTTGTCTACAATTCCCTACAGGCTACTTCAAAAGCTGTATTTCTTGGGCTCTGGTTTCCCATTCAGCAGAAACTGAATGGCCTAGCTGGCCATCCTGTTCTCTGCTGCTGCTAGTGGGTTTCTTTTCAGACTGATCATCTCCAGGATTTAGCTCAGCATGTATCTGCAAAAATTGGCTGAAGTGAGACTCAGCAGCTACAGGGTTCCAGAAAAGGCTGCTTCATTCATGGAGACATTCTTACAGAATCAGAGCTTTACAAGCTGCAGTTTAGCAAATTTATGAGCTTAAACTTGGACTCTTCTTATAAAACTCTGCTACCTTCATCTAAAAAAATTGTAGCGGCTAAGTGAAAGGAATTATTTCTAAAACAAAATTCACTTACCTCTGTTTGCAGTGGTGTAGTATGATAGTCCAAAGGCTGTTGGTGATGCAAGTTTACAAGGGAAGAAAATCACCTTTTTGCCCCTTCCACTATATCTGCCGCTGTAACAGGAAGATAAACTTTCAGCTACATAGCCCTTCTTGGGATTGCGAAACTGAACCAACACACTGCAGCAAAGTTTGATCTGAGAATAATTATCATAAAGGTGAAGAGCACAAGACACTATCTAGTGGAGAAACAAGAAGGCTTTTAAAACCCTGCAGGATGGACAAAGAAATCAGTATGAAACAGCCAGGAAGCAACTAGAAGAATGATACAAAAATTTTAACTACAATATTGTTTTAGTTTTATGCTGTACTCAATTATTGTTAATATCCATTAAAGGTTTGAATTTTAGCTCTCAGACTCATCTTTCATGATAGCATTGCTTCTGATATTTATAGACCACGCAAATGTACCATCTGGTCTGATATTGGAACTACGCCCTCACTAGTATGCTAACTATGTTAAGGGAAACAACCACAAAGGGAAGGAAGAAAGCTTTATCTTTCCCTCAACTGAATAAAACTGAAAGAATTCTGGACACAGGAGATTATTATACATTCCCATCCATAATTTGCATTACTTCAGCTAGGAAAAACTTTGGTAGGTTTACTGTATTCGAAATACAGGTTGTACTTTCATCTCCTTTTACACCAAGACTTCCTTCTGACGAACCCAGAGGACAACAGATTTCTTTTATCAAACAGAAATAAGTTTTATGGTATTAAAAAGTATGTTCTGCTTTACTAAGTTCGTCATACTAATTTAAATTGAATCAATATTAAGTTCTAAGTAAGTCTTCTCAAACCTGCAGATATTTCATAAGTTATCCTCAAGAAAGGCTAAGTCATTATCAGCCTTAAAACAGGGGATGACACAGCTGGTCTTGATACTTTTCTGCTGTGGTACTTACTAGCCTGCTATCTCAGAGAAAGGTCACTGAAAAGTGACAAGCTATAGTTTAAAGGATGTTTATTTTAAACAGTATTGTTAAGAGACTTTTCAGAATTTCATTGATTAGCAAAGATCATTAAAATACCACTATTCAACACTGAAGTACATCTTACTATATGCAGATAAAACAACATACATGCCACATGTTAAAAGCTTCTTTTTGGTTCCATCAAGAAAAATCATACAAGCACTCATCTCCTATAGGATAAGCAGCCTATGATGTGAAGAGGGTATCCAGCATATATTATCTGGGAAAGAAAGCAAGAGCAGAAAGTCACACAAATGGAAGTAAAGCTTCCCTAGCATGAGCATGTTGCCTTAGGCTCCTTTTCTGAATTTTTATTTGATACAGATATCTAAAGCTCTTTGCTATCTTTCAGAGCCATTAAAGTTGAGGAACCAGAGCAGTTGGGCACATTCAAGTTGTAATTTTAGAAATCAGTAAATAACACCTTCAGTTTATCAGATAAAGCAGGTTAACCAACCTGTCCTGTTGCATGCTAATATTCATGATTAAATTTCTGAACTTACTTTTGCTATCCATCATCAACCAACAACTGAAGACATTCATTATATGCCAGCTGTCAAGAGAAGGAGATATTCCAGGACACAAAGGATTGTGTCAAGGAAAAAGAATCCATTTAAACGATATCTAACAAATACACTGAATTTCACTAAGTATCCTGGGAAAAATATATCCCATGCCCTCAACTTTCTAGCTCAGAAAGGAAGTGACGTCCTTCCAAGAAGATCAAGTGGAAAGACAGAAATCTCATCTGAAAAACCTGAGAAACTGGTACACAAAATTCAGTCCTCACTTCAGGCAGAAAACACCCAGGTAACTCAAATATACAATTTAATAACTATTAAGTATTCATCTTCCACTTTTACTGCAGCCTTAAAGGAGAGGAAAGCAAGGACTTTAATTAATTACCAGAATATCATGATAGGATCAGAATGAAAACGTCACGAGAAGCTGTAAGAATAGACATGCAGGTTACTTTCCTTTAGTCAAAAGGATTAGTTCTTAATTATACTATGAAGGATACATTTTAAAGGCTACTACATTATCAGCACGAGACAACTTTATATAAAGATAACACCAGTATACGCTACCCCATTCACAAAAACTTTTTGGGGAAAATAGCTCTTCGGAATTAAATGCCTAACACTGACAATTTAGTGTACTAAAGGGTGAAACACAATTTAGTTAAATCCCTAACAAAGAATTTGTTTAGCAATGCTACTTTAAAAAAGTTTTTAACAAAATGGAGAATTGGTTGCTGACAAGGTAATGCTTTCTGATCATAAAATTAATCTTAATTTAAATTGTCTGATACAGTCCATACATGTAATTTGAGCATTCAGTTTTTCTTATGATGAAGCTAATTTGCCCAAATATAAATGTGGATATACATAAAACATCAGAGTTACTGTGGTTGTCACAAAACATTCAGCTTCTCTGAAATAATGGTTTGAACAGTAAAAAAAAAAAAAGCCTTCCAAGAAACATTACATTAATAAGCACATTAGTGTTATAGCATCTTGCAGGCCTAACAACTACATTAATCTCTCTCAAAATTAAGTTTTTCACAGCTATAAATTTTCTGCCTTTTTTTTTTTTTTTTTTTTTATCTGGTGCAATACAGGAAGCTTCAATTTAACAGGGTTACTTTGAGTCAATGAAATAACTGAAAACAAAATTTTTGTCTTAAAGCTAGAACAGTGATCCAGAACTCAAAGGAACATAGCAAAAGAATTTTGTGCACAACAACATTATGCATAAAACTGTAAAGTTCAAAGGAGATAACATGCCAGGCTTCATTCAAGAACTGTCCTTTTAAGCTACATTAAAACTGGAGTACAGGTTTCATTGAAAGCAAAAAAAATAATTCAAGTGATCATAAAATGTACTTACCTTTTTTTAAGGCATATTAAATATACATTAAAAAAAACCAGAATAATTCTAGACAAAAATCAGCTCACAAGCCTCAAAAAATCAAATAGTAACAAAACCCCAAAAGAGGGCAATCAGGTATATGGTTTGCCCTAAACAATAGTTTCTAAACAGTCTCTAACAAAACTGTACAGTGGCAGCCCATGGTCACAGTCTTTGGTGGAGTATTAGTATATCCTACAGCATAAGTAACTGCTTTCTACATGCCTATTTCTATAAATAGAAATGCTTAAAGCCTGTAGATTATTATTATTAAAGCCTGTTGATTATCTTTTATTTAAGGTTTTGCAAAATACTAAGTGTTACTCAAGATTCTTTACCCTGACCTTCACTTTCTAATGCCTTCTGGCAGCAAAGCACCATAGAATGTGATTTAACACCTATGTCCCAGCATTCTTCTCTTTCCTCCAGGAAAAGAAAAGCAGATACAGTTTTCTTATTATTTTTCTCTTGTTTAAAATATATCACTCAGTACTCAATCTGTCAGTATGTGCTATAATTTGAACTGAATCCCCCCCCTCGAGTTGACTCATGCATTCCATTAAAGACAAATTAAACTGCAGGTAAGCCAAAATTTCTTTCCCAATCCGCATAAAGAAAATTGAGACTTTGGCTGCACTTGAGGAAGCTAGAGGTGACTGACCGTAAGCTAATAATGACAACCTTTTCCATTAAACACATCAGTGGAGACAGCATACACATGGCATGTGATTTCCTTAAAAATTAACATTCTATAAACAAGCTGCAATGGTTATTCAAGTAAATGTGGTAAATCTCGAGGTGAGTGGGAATGGTGATTCTAATAGGGATACCAAGAATTAACATAAATTGACCAGTTTTTGATAAGAATGAAAAGTTGAGGTAAAATGTCTTCCCAAGCACAAAATGAGAGTTGACAGAGTAAGAACTACTAACATCTAGATAGAAAAAAAAAGAATTTTATGACTCAGAAACAAACAGAAACTTGGGTTATGTGCAGTTACATTCAAGTAACTCAAAATGCATTCAATGTAACTTCATCTTCAGGAGTAACTTCAGCCAAGAGTACCAATTTAACTTATCTCTAAGAAGCCTCCCAAATAACATGATAGAGCTTAATCTTCATAAATATACAGTCTCCTACAGTGTTTAGTAAGGAAATTAATTACTTTCTATAGGAAAATTTTAGTTTTTCTTCATAATAATACCATGCCATTGTTTTCATGATACACCTTGCTTGCCTATTCAAAGCTATCCGACAGTCTTCCTAGAACAACCTAATTCTTTCTCCCCTCTTCCTTTGGAAGGACTATTAGATATTTGAGTGTTTTCTACCCAACATGACCTTTTGCATAAGCATTCCCTACATGGTTTGAAACAAAGAATGCTTTACATACTAAGTACCTGGGGGGGGGGGGAATTCTGCCAAATACACAGATATTTCAATCTGAGTTTTATTTTCCAACTTTTCTCAACAGTATGTGACTGAGTTCTTACTAAAACAGTGTATGTTATTAAAATTAATTGCATAATAAAAGACAAATGTGAGGAATTTACAAGCATCATGCAACTAGCTGCAGCTGAACTTAACCTTTTCCAATGCCACATACTGGAGCATTATTCAAAACATAATTTGCATGGAAGATAATCAATGGGATTATAAATACTAGAGAGATTTCTCTAGGTTTAAACACACATGCATTCAGGAGCTTCTTCAGTAACATACACATTAAGTTCCATAGCTGATTAACTCCTTTAAACTGTCTTCATTGTGAAGCTGTATTTTATAATCTTCCATGCATATGTGCATGAAGACATTAGACTGGTTAATCATACCTCAAGTTAAGAATTTCAAATTCAAAGAACAAAACAACTTATTGCTCTCAGCTTTTCTGTGTGCCTTGTTATTTGAAGTGGCAGATCTTGAGGAGTTCTGACTATGTAAACTGTTCCGCTTTTCTTTTTAAAAGTCTTCTAAACCTGCATGGATGAAAATTAAAACACAAGTCAAAATTTAAGTCACATTAACTTAAGAGTTTGAAACAATTTTTGAGATGTTGAGACTGATACAAGTTTACTTAGAGGCTCCAGCAATAAGCTGGATGGTCTCTAGATTTTTGTTACTGAGTAAACTCATTCAGCAGCCAAACCCAATTAACCTAGGAGGACAGAACAGACTTCAGTTCCATGCTGATGGCCTACAAAACTTATCTGTATCTATATTATCTGAAAAAGTTTGCACATCTTACCACAACACACAGCTACAAAAATATGTTTTATGCAGAGGCACTTGCTCATTTAATTAAAAACAAACAACATACTCACAAACAAAACCCACCAAACACCCCTCCCCCATACCTCCCCCTCTTAACAATTTAATAGTTTTTGGAAACTGTCACAAAATCTTTTACAAAAAAAAAAAACCAAAAAACCCAAACCACCACATCCCACAAAAACACACAAACCCAAACAACAACAACCAAAAAAGAATAATAATAAAAAAAAAAAGTGGGAATACTATGCCCAAAGTTTTAAGCTGAGCATAAAATTATGCACAAAGACAAAATTTTGTTGCAAATATTTACTCAAAAAGTAATAACTTACAGCAGTGCTTTAATAGCTGTTCAAAACATTTAACATTCATTAGAAACAAAACTGTAAATCAAAAGCACATTCTGAATGTTTCAATGGAGCAATGAATTCATAAGAGCAAGGTACTGTTAATCATATGCATTCCTACATCTAGCTGCTAACTAGAAGACAAAAAACAAACCCAAAACAAAAAAATCAAACCAAATCCAGCAGCCATCTTTCTGTACATAATTTAGATTACAAAAATTCCTGAAATTGAACTGTACAATTCTACTTTATATGCCCTTGTGTCCTTTTTGTAACAGTTAGCCAGTAGCAGCTGCAAAATGGCAGAATGCATGCCAGTTGGTGTTTCCAGTTTGGGGGTTTTCCTCCTTTTTGCTCTAGAACAGTTTTTACATTAAACCGTACTTTGGTGTGACTTACAGACCATTCCTATGGGTCTACAGCTAAGACTATTAAAATAATGGTAAAAGCCTAACAGCTACAGTACTTTCAGCAGTATGTTTTACTTGATACATTGTTAGGTATTTCTGCACAGTCTGCACACTGAAAACCCCACAAATATATATTTCTATTGTAATAATTCCACTTTCACTGAAAGTTTATTAAGGTAAGCTTACAGCCTGGCAGGATTACACCTGTACAGAGGTGCATAGATTCATATAATTCTGTTGACATGCTTTTACAAACAGGAATGTGACACCAAGTCCAAAGGTATGTTTACCCAAATTATCAGCAGACCAATAACCATCATTACAAGTGTGCTCCATTTCAGCATAAAAAGTAAATTCATCCTAAATACCACTGCTTAATGATATTCACATTGAAGGATTTAAAAAATATATTTTCTTGGCAAACAAATCACCTTATCCCAGCCTAGTTAACTATAAAAAAATTTGAATTTTTCCTCCTTTCAAATGTCAGTCTCGTAAGATATATCACATCCAGGAGACAGGAAGGTATATTTTAATATGTTACCTTTTGCAAGTTTAGTTAATTCAGTTGTACATACACATACATGCTATCTTCATATGCAAAACTTCCTTTCAGTGGCTCTTTCTCTCCTCCCTCTCCCCCCTTTTTAGTTTTAATAATTCGCATCAATGAGCACGCTCATCAGGAATGGTCCATGGTGTTCCTTCCATTGTTTATAACAAACAATAAAACTAACAAAATTTCAGCTTGCTTCATCTTCGTCCGCCTTGTTTACAGTTGTTTCCATTCTGTTGGGACTGTTCTCTTTAGAAGTCTCATCTGTTTGTTCAGAGAGCTGTCCAGCTTTCTTTGATGAAGGTGCAACATTACCTTTTTGAAGAATTTCCGTAGCTTCATGCTCTAGTACCTCTGATGGAGTCAATGGCTCCAAATGAATACTGCCTTGTTCACTAATGTCTGAACTAACAGATTCAGGTTCATCTCTTTTTCTCAAGAACTGCTCAAAACTAACATCTTCACCCAATGTTAGTTTTAAGTCCCTTGCATTCACGGCTGAAAGTGTAGTTTCATCCAAGCTATGTATTTCAGTCTGCTCATTCAGGGTAACATTATCTGAACTTTGGCAAGTTTTCAACTCACTTTCATTGTGACTACATTTTTGTTTCTCATGTACAATTTGCTTGTTATCTGAATCATGACATGCTCCTTTCTCATGCAAAGAATTCTTTGAGCTGTTGCCATGAAGTTCCAAACTAGAAGCATTTTCTGTATTTGACGACGATGAATTTTCTTCATTCTTTTCAACTGATGCAACTTTTTTAGTTTGATTTCTAGTGCATTCTTTTGTTTCATCCGAAGAGTCATGCTCTTGTTTGCTGAAAAAAACCCAAAAGTTATCTTTATAAGAAATAAACCAAAGCAGCACGTGGATGTACTCTGCAAAGTGACACTCAGAAAATGGCATTAGACATTTCCTGTTTGTTATTTCTTACAAATTTTCATAGGAATATGGACTGAACTTAATTAACAGCTGCACTTTCCTTACCCATTTACAAACTCAGCTTTGTATTATCAGTCAACTAGTACTCTCTAGTTCTTGTATGTCATCTCTAGAATGGAAGGTTAAGGTGTCCCCTTTGTATGACACATGGCATTTTCCAAAATGTAACGTTCAATTCCTCTACTTGCAGAGCCTCTTCAACAGATGCAGATACTACTAACTACTTAGAAACTTTTCTCGAGGATGTTAAAAAAAAAAAAAAAAAACAAAAAAAAACAAAAAACCGAACAAAAACACCCCCCCCCCAACCCAAAAAAACCCCAAAAAACAAACAAGCAAGCAAGCTGGTTCCTACCTTTATATTGACTCTGCAATACTAATAAGTAAAGCAAGGAAAAAAACCCAGTAGGAAATCTAAATTAAATCTAAAATTTAGTTAGGGAACAAAAATCTGGATTAACTTAAAATGAGATTTATTAAGTATATTAATATTCAGAATCAAATAATCTGTGATTCTGCATAAGTAGCATTTTCAGTCATTTTTCAGTGTAAAATGGTATGTTTATTAAAAGGAAATACAGATCAATACTAAATGATGAAAGCAAAAATGAGAATCTCACTGTACAATAAAAATCTAAACCAGAGCATATTAATTTTGTAGACAAACTGTTGGCTTAACCCTTGTATTACTTCAATAAAGCCAGAAGCCTGCAGTGCTTTAGGGTGACTGGGGCAGGGAGGGAATCAGAATGCTTCAAAAGAAAGACTGGACTGTATATACTTCAAATGCCATCTGTACCCACAAAAATACAAATTAGTCTGGTCATATTGCTAGATGCAATTAGCTCACATGTTCATATATCAACAGTTAAACCCCTAAATCCTAGGGTCTAATATTTCTTAATTTGCTACAGGAACACCAGCTTCTCCCATCCTTTCAATGACAGAGCTCATTTTTGCTTTGGAAAAATTTAACTTGGTAAAATTTTATTATAATTACTAACACATTTAGAAATTTTCAGAATAACAAGTAGCTCAAATTACCTAAAATTACGATGGCGAGAGACAAAAGAAAGAAGGCGGGGGGAAGTGAAAAAATAACAGTCATCTGATTTCAGACATGAATTCCATACAGGAAGTGAAATTAGGGGCAAAGTCTCACAAAATAGCTTTGAAAATCTAAGACAAACTGAAAATAGTCTCTGAACAGTGGCATTCAGACAAAAGATTTAATAGATACATCACCACAAAATCTCAAACAAAATGTATTTATACTTATTTCTTCAAATAGTTCTAAAAATGGCTTGAAAGAATTTTTGGCTAAAACCACTTTTTACATTACCTAAGCAACAGACAGCTCCAGGAATCTTAAAAGGAGTAACCCATCTTCTGTTTATATTTTTTTGATATATTTTCAAGCTGAGAGTCTAGACATGTTGTTCTCCTGATGCAAGAATTTAAAACAATTCATATGATTTGCCTGCATGCTACATGATACCGAGTTCTACAGAAAATGCTTATTTTAGAATAGGTGCTACATACTAGAAATATTCCAAAATCAGTTTAAGTTTAATTTAAATAAACTAATCCAAGAATATTCCATTTCTGACTTTGAATTTAAGAGAAATATTTTGAGCAATAATAAGAGACTGCTGAGATATCCTTGAGTGGTGCAATCTTACTGGTCACTGAGATAAGAATCTTTTCATCCTGTTACACTGATTTTTCATGTGTAATAAGGAATTTTTTTTATTCAAAGTTTTTATCCTCTCTCTTGAACTTCTATAAAAAAAGGGGGAAAAAAGAGTAATACTTGAGGGAAAACTCAAGACTAAGTTCCAGCACAAAAGCCAATACTCAGAACCACTCATCAGCTGTGGCTGACATAACTGGTCTTGCCATAACTGTTCCTAATTACCTCATCTATTCCAGAGAAATACTTAAGCTTTACAGAGCCATATAAACGCTAGTAAATATTTAGAATTGTTTTCATATGAAAATGCAGTCAAGTCTTTATGAAACAGTGTATATATACACATGAGCTTTAGCTACTACTATTGATTAAGCAGTTTGATAGTGAAATGCAATCAGAATTAACACACAGTATTATGCTTTAACGTGGGAAGTTCTGAACACACACACACACAAAGAACACCCAGCCAAAGCAAACCAAAACCAGAAACAGTGGTTTAAATAAAGGGATGACTAATGCATACAGCAGTGTTCCCATATTTGAAACCCCAGACAGGTTACAGATACATAAATACACACACAAAAACACACGAGATTCACACTCAGAAATTCTTCAAAGGACCTTCCTGCCCTGAACACATAAAAGGACACCATCATAACCTCCCTCACCTTCCTGTAACCAAATTCCCAGCTTCATCCAAAGCCAGTCTCTCATTCTCATTCATTTTTGGTAAAACTCAAGAAGAGGGAGAGAAAGTTGGAAGGGATAAAAATCTGTATATATTCATTTCCCATGAAGAAAAATGAAGAAAAGCTGTCTCTCATCAGCATATGTTCCTGTGAGCCATTTATACCAATAAACCCAAGTATAAAAACAAAATTGAACAAGTTTTTGCACAATCACCATCACAAAAACAATTATCCACAAAGAACGGTAATCTTTTAGATCACTAAGCACAAGAGTAAGTTCATTTAGACAGAACAGCTCTCCAGTGAAATAATTTACCTCTGCTGAGAGCTGCGTAAGTACAAGCAAAGCTTAGCAATTGTGGTGCACTAAAATACCACAGTAAAAAGAAAAATCTTATAGGATTCCAAGAAATTTTTAGGTAAGTAGCTGAAAAAGAATAGCTTTCCATCCAATATTAGGAATGAAAGATTCCTTTTCTACTCTATGTGAAAACAATACAGTGTAGGAAAACTAAAAATTCAGACATCAAAATGAGTGGAAAATGCAAGAATGATATTGACTATTATTATTAGAAAGAAGTATTTCAGTTAGCTGTTAGAATGTGAAATAGGACTTGTTTAATGAAAACAATCAACCCATTTTCTACAGCATGATACGAACTGGCCAGACTATCAAATACGGGCTATACTAATGAACTAGCTGACCTACTGTCTATATGAAATCAGGTTTTAGATTAAGACTACTTCAAGGAAGTAGCATAAGACTTAATTTTGAATCCAAGAGATGACACTACCAGGTGCAAACATACACCCACTCCAAGCTACAGAAGCCTAGAAATTAAAGAGATCCACCCCCCCCCACCCCACCCCCCCTCCAGGCCTTTTTCTTATTGCATAGAAAAAAAGAGATTCGGTGCCAAGTGAGGATGAGGGAAGCTAGGCTGTAAACATTTGCTGGCTTAAAATCCTACTAGCTCAAGTTTTTTTTGCTGCTCTTTGCTATATGCATTCACTTAACTTTAGAGTATTTTTATTATTTTATATTGGTATTTAAGATTTTAGAAATAATTCAGGGAAAAATTCTACAGCAAGAAAGAAAAATAATCATACAATAATTGTACATCTTCAGAACAGAACTATAAACAAATTACATGTATGCATTTGCATGCTGAGTAGTTGCAAAGTATGTGCAAACACACCTTCAGTCTGTAAAAAAGTATTTCCAGGTAACAAAACCTGTATTACAGCTGCATTTACATTAATGGTTTGGTGTTAAAGCCCATAAAGTAGTATCAAACAAAGTTTTAATGGAAAACAGAGAATAGATTTATATACTAAAATGATTGTTGTCTATTTAAACACAAGGATTGGAGAATATAGTACATCATAAATTAGAATTACAGTGATTGTTTACTAATCTGTATCTTAAAGACAGTTAGCTTCTAATACCTGAACCATTTAGTTTCACTTAAAATACTTGCTTAAGAATTGAAAGTAAAATTTCAGATTATTTGGGTCACACTACATATGACTAGAATAAAGATAGATAAAGCAGAACCTTATCTAAGCAGAAAAGCAACCTACAGTGAGAGTCCAAAAGCAGTTTGCCTTTTTGTTTGTTTGTTTTTTCCCAAGGCACTAAAATGCCTATGTATCAAATAATTACAATTATGTTTTGACTACGCTTTTAAGGTTAAGTTTGCACCAACAATTGTGAAAGATCACTAACAGGAATAAGACATTTCAGGCTGGGGAATTTGGAGTAATAATTTTGATGAATTATATGAAGTAGAAGTCTGTCCACAATGCATGACAGGAGAAATGCATAAGACTTCAATTATTTCCCCAGACTGACATAAAAATCCACAATTCCCTCCCCCCCCCCCCCCTTTTTTTTTTTTGCAGTACAGAGCTAGAAGTTTTAGTTAGCCATCAATTTCCCAAATTTGGTCTGCTAGGAATTTGGTTGAGCATGGTTTCCACAAATGACACAGGTTTTTAAAAACTTAAATGAACCACCACAAATGAATATTTTAGATTGTATTTTAGAATTGTTTCCCAAGTGTCACAGTAATACTGTTAACTAGATGCAATATTATAGAAAAATGCTTCTAACAAATCTGTACAATTTAACATCTTATGAATCTTGAGTAATTTGAAGTTTAAGCATTCTTAATATGTTTTGACACTTGGAATCTAAAATTCTATGTATCTTGTTGAGTACGTACATTATGACCACCATTCAAAGTTTTCTATCATAGAAAATACACATTATGAAAATACTAATCCCTTTTGCCCAATTACCTGAGAAATAACACAGCATGTGCTATTTTATGTACCTGGTTTCAAGATGCAGCTGATCATTGTATTTACCTTTGAAAAGCTGGTGTTTCTGCTTTTCCTTCAGATAAACTAGGTCCTGAAATTTTCTGTAATAATTAATGATATTCCTTTTATTTTACATTCATGAGAAACTCAGTACAATAAAAAGTTGTAGAAATAATTTTATACTGTCATTCCCATAAATCTGCTATGTAGCAGGGATTAATCATGGATCTAAGAACAGAAGATTGCAAGTAGTCTTCAAAATTAAAAACACCCAAAAACTGGAAACAAAGCAAAACTTTAAATCAACTCTTGCAGCCTTTTTCATATACATAATTTCAACTATGCCTTACTGAATAGAATGCAATCTAAATCTGAGCAGCTTTTTACTTAGAGGGCAAAAAAACCCAGACTGAAACTTGCATTTTGCTAGCAAAAAGCAAAGGAAACGCAAGAAAAACAAAGTCAAGGTTAAAGCTTTTTAAGCTTTACAGTGTTCTATCCCTACAGATGCTATTGCACTAAGTATAAGGAAGACTCTTAACAAAATGCTTGTCACAGAAAAAACGAATGAGTCTCTATTAAAACTTACCCAGTGAAATAAATCACTTAACTCTAAACAACATAAAAGCAATTTTCACCCTCATTTTTAAAAAAGCAGAAAAGCAAGTGACTGAAAACTGCTGTTCACAAAACAGCTGCACCGGTCTTCTAAAAGCATCTCCTGTGCTACAGGGTATCTTGCCTATATAACCTTATTCTCATTTAAGAAACTAAGTGTCTAAGTGATAAAAGTAAGGAATTAGACTTACAGTTGTATTCAGACAGGAAAAAAAGTGCTTTTAAGTTCAGTTTTAAAATAGAAAAGATCACTGTACATAGCAAAAGATGGACATTTTAGATAATTATTACATACAACCTCTTAAATATTTGACTGTGTAAACAATTTTACATACTTGTGGCATAGTATTTTTCTGTCCCACACAGATGGGATATTTTGTTTCAATAAGGTCAAATTATGCAGCAAATATTTAAGAAATGCTAAATTAGGCTTATTCTATCTTCTAATATAACCTTTGCTATACTTCCGTCACACTGTTACATTTCTGCCACAAAGTCCATAATGATCCATGCTAAAAAACACTTTCCAATTTAAAAATTACTGCACTCTATTTCCTACAATAGAGAGACTTTCCCTATCCACCATTCTCTTCTGTCCTCACTAACCATATTACCCCCTAGGAAGCACCAGGAAAGGAAGATTTGTTGACTTATCTCTCAGAATTTTACATATGGTACTTGTAAACAACTTGATTCATCAGTTAATTTTATTTCTTCAGCACCCTAGGGGTCTGTCCTTTGACATCCTGCTGTGTATTTCACCAAATGGCAAGATATCAAGCATCTGACTGCAATGAAATAACAGGAGTTCCATGGCACCCTGGAAAAAACAACCAGAGGTTCCACATGGCCCAAACCACACTGAACAGCAGCCCACTGTTCGGTAAGGTCCAGTTCAGTTTTTCTGTAAGCTCAGACAGCTAACATCAAAGTAGCCTACTCTGTATATATTGTCTGTCTCTTCCAACTGTAGGGGCTAGAGTGTGTGGTTTGGGTTTTGTTTTCATTTAAGTTTGGGGTGGGGGTGATGTTGCATTTTTTGTTTTATTTTCAAATGAAAGCCAGTATTATGAAACACAATTTTGTGTACCAAAAAATGCAAATTTGACTTCTATAATGCTGAAACACAATATGGGATGAAAAGAAGATAATGAAAAAGTAAAGCGAAAACACACCTGAAGTGGTAATGGAGTCTATGGAAAGAAAAGGTGTTACTCTGTATGTCTGAGAATATTACTTAACACCGCTGAATGAAGATAAACAGTCTTTTCACATTACTACAAAAAACAATGACTCTGTTAAAATACTGTCACCAACCCTTTTTCATTTGAGAAAGCAGGCATAAGTGTTATGAGAATAAATCTTTACTAGAGGTATAAGGGCTTCTCCCACTCTCTTGCTGGACAGAATTTCTGTAACAGATTGCCCTTTTTAAAGGGAAACAGAGACAACTTCTTACATAAAAAAAAACACCACCAAAAATGAGAAACCAAAGATAATTTTGTAAGAAATTAAGATGCACTGTGAGATTATTTAGCTTCCTGATAGGCAAAAAGCAAAGGAAAATTTGTATACATGCGTAGGAAAAAAAAAAAAAAAAAAAATCAATGCACAAAGGCATTTCCAGAGACTTTCTGTTTTAAAGTAGTACAAATTAAAAAAAACAAATCCAAAAGTTACAGTTCAGAGTGAATATTTACCCAGATCTTAAGTTATATCTCAGGTCAATTTCCAGGTTCCCTGAAGATGAAGATACTTAAGGCAACTAAACCACTCTTTAATAGGAGCCTGGAATATGAATCAAACAGTATGGACTGACTAAAAACTGAACATCTTTAGGTGTGGCAGACATATTAAAGGTATCCCTCCAACACTGACATATCTTTCTGTAGTGAAAGACAGAAAGCTAGATTTTTGTACTATACATATCTTCTGAACACCATGACACAGTAGTATCTGCATAGTTAAAAAAGAACTGTCTTGGATCTTCAAACCAGTTATGAAGTTCAGAGATACTGTTAGACTGTGTGGAGAAAAGAAGAGACATTACCTCCAACTTAGCTTCTCTCTCTCTAATGGAGATTTCGGTCTTTAACCTAGTGGATAATGAATTAAAATTCAATGGTTTAAAATACTGTATGGTTAAAATAGAGATAAGGATGAAGATATTTACAGTAAGAAAGCAACTTGGTAATGTGAAAAAAGTTTTAAAAGTTTACTCTTATTTTGAGTACTTCAGAATTCCAGAAGAGCACTTGAGATTTTTAAAATGTTTTATTGGGTATACAGAAATTTTAAGATAAATTAGTTTCGATGTAACCTGCTCCAGTTATCTCGCCTTGTGAAAACCAGGAAGCAATAGACTTAAGATGGTTAGCAATACTTTTATTCAAGTGCTTACTGCAATTCTACACAAGGAAAGATCTCACCATAAAGGCCTTTTAAACCATGACTTAAGTACTTAAGACTTGAAATGCTAAATTAAATGCATAAAGCTATATTATGACTCAACAAAAACATTCTGCAAAACAAGCTCAGTTTTCTTTTGATTGTCTACCCTAACCTACATACAATAACCTAAACTCAGAACACAGCTATAGTTTACCTCAGGGCAACCATAAAACATTGCAGCTGACCTCCAACTAGTATTTAGAGGAGATATGTCCCTCAAGACACCTTCACAGACACAGTCCATACATTAGATGAGCTATAAATTATTTAAATTCATTGACTTTTAAACCCACATTAATTAAACAGCTTATCACCACATCACTAAAATTGATTTTCTTTGATTATGTAAGAAAATGCTATCACAGAGATAGCAAGAAGGATGTCTCCTACAAAACCTTAAGTCATCAGTTCTAATATAAAAATCTAACCTTTCAAAGGTTTCCTATAAAAAAAAAAACCAAACAACTGAACAAAACCCTCCAAATTGCTTATACTTGTATGTTTGTTGGTGCTCCATTAAAGGCAAATTTAATGTGCTGAAGTATGGTGCTCCCTCTATTATAGTTAAATAGTTATTAATTGTAACTTAAATGATTCATGACCTCAGCAAGTTTAATGTTTTTCTAGAAGGCACAAAATAGTTGACAGCTTTAAAAATTTAAATGTTATAGAAAATAGGTAACAATCTAATATTGGTATACACCACCTGTGTTTCCCTAATTTAATCCACAAAAGCAGTGCTGAAGCCAGACCTTTTAAAGAATTTTACCACAAACATTCAGCACATCATAAACACATAATACTAATGTTTTAGCAGCTAACCAACAAGTGTGACTCTTGCATGAACAATCATAACTACTTTCATTATTACATCTTAATTTGTAATAAAAGATGACAAAAGTAACTTAAATATTATAATATAAAATTGCTATGATAGCACTGTAATAATGCTCATCTAATTGACAGTAAGAAAAACAGTCCAGCTAAATCAAATGAGAACACATTTTTTGGGTCAGGGATTTGAAATACTCCCGAGTATTTAATCATGAGTAGCAACACCAGTAAAAGATGATGAAACACCAACTACTTCTCTTTACTGCTTTAATGACTTGCATGCAAGAACCTAAATAAATATGTTGGATATAGTAGTTCACCTACGAACAATCACTCTTGAAAGAGTAGAACAATTTAAACAAAAATAATCTAGATACTGTATTTTCAAGGACAAAACATACTGTTCTTCTTGTCTGAATAAATATGTCTTGCCATCAAAATAAATGGGAATGAATTGGATCCAATGTCTGGAGACTGTTTGAAATACATTACTAATATCGCTTTACAAGATCAAATTCTGATAGGTTTCTGTGGTCTTGTTTTATAGCTTAATAAAACAGATTCAAACTGGCAAGTTTAGGCCATTTTGGAAGGTAACAGATTTTATAACATTGTGATAATCACATATTGTTAATATGGTTTATTTTGGATTCCTGACATATATTCTACATCCTGATTCTGTTTAGGAATAGGTTTCTGAGAGTACTTCCTTCTAACTTGCAACTAGCAGAAGTTTCATAAATGGGTACTAAACCATAGAAAAATACCACACTGTAACATTCCCAACCCTTATGTTACATGAGAAATCTTAAATCCCATAGTTCTGAAGCAGCAACAAAGGCTATGTACTTTCTTACCCCTGCGGAGCTATAGTCTGGACAGAACATTATAAAAATAAGATTGTGACCAAATCTGCTAAGTACAACCTGCTGGCCTGCAGTTTCAAAACCTCTCTAGAACGCTCCAAAGATTCTTTATTCTACATAAACTCCTAGTTAACGATAATGAAAAAAAAAAAATGCCCCTTAATTGTCAATCCCTCAAAAGAATGGCCCCCCCCCATGTAGCAGCTGAGCACAAAATTTCAGTTTGACATACTCAATAGAATGGACTGGTCATAAAACCAAAGAGAGTCAGGACAAAAGCCAGGTAAGTAAGAACATGAATTTAGCCTAAATTCAGGTTGATCTGAAACACCATTTGATACATGGGGAGTCACCTACAGCTAATGAAAGACATTTGAAGTCAGTGAAGCAAGTACGACTAAAATGCACAGTCCAAGCACAGATGGAGGTACTCTCATTTCCAGAAGTCATACACCCTCACTGCTTGCCCTGCTCACACATAAGAAAATTGGGTATGCTTGCGCACACACACACACACACAGAGCTCAAACTATAAGCAACTGTCTTCCCAGTGACCTGCCATGTTTTGTTACAAGTTACTCCCCCATCTTCTGTAGGTAAGCAGTACTGGAATTCAGCTGGAATCTTTTGCCAAACATCACTTTTTTGTTCACTTCTAACTAAAAGTAACCTTCTCTAGGATGACTGTAGCTTCAATAATTTATAGAAAACAACTTTGTTATTTAAGTGGTTCAAGCTACCTTCCAGCCACTCAACTGAAACATACCCAGCATTATAAATATAAATCTACTCTACAACTAAAGAAGAATATAAAGCATTTTGGGTTAGGTGTGTTTGTCATTTTTCAAAAACTCCAGATTTTAGCAGAAATTCCCCGTTTTAAAAGACAGAACTTTAAGTAGGGCCAATAATTCATAAAGCAAAATTGTCCCCTAAATACCTGAATGCATGACCATTTACTGGGAAGGTACGTGTGAATGCATAATTAGAAGAAAAAGCTGCTTCTATGCTATGATGTTTTATACTATTAATAAGTGAATGGGAAAGAAAAAATGCTGACATTCATGTTACTTGACACTGTCTCCAGTTTCTAACCTGGAAAAGGTGGTTAGCAATGAAAACAGTTACATACTAACTTACTATTATTATCATGTTAAGTAGCGATACACACAAAGCTACACAGTTACATTTAACAGAATATCGGAAATAAACAGTCACTTTCTTGTCAGAAATGCTTTAAAAAAAGTAATACAGAATTAGCTAATCAAGTAAGATTGCTGTGCAACTACATGTCTTAAGAACCCATAATGCAGTAACACTCATCCTAAAAATAATAAAAAAGAAACAGGTTAAGGTATGTACAATGAAATCTTAATTCTTTCATCATAAGCTAAATGGGTTATATCATGCATAGTCAAGCTCTGTCCTTGAAGATGTGGTCAAATATTTTGCATTATTCATGTAACTGTAGCTGATGAGACCATCCATGCAGAGGTATTTGATACTGAGCCACGCAGGTTTATTTTTAGGGTTTAGTACTGGTTTTATGTTCCTAATTTTCCACAGAAGTAACTTTTTTGAGATCCTCACACAAATGGACACAGGATGCCACATGAATTGTTTCTACATCAAGCATTTAGACAAAACTGGCAAATCTCTATGTAGCTTACAAGTGTTTTAACTGCAAATCTGAAACTTAAAAAATCCTCTGTAACAAAGCTGTAAGAGAACCAAATGATACTATTACAAATGAGCAATTAAAAAGAGGTATAATTCCCATGATTTTGTATCCAAGTGTCAGTCTGAGAAATTCTTAGAGAATGTTTCTGAAAGCCATGAAAATTTGCAATCATATTCCAGTTTTGTTGCTGACGGAAACCTGAATGAAAGTAAAATATCACAGATTCAACTTCCTCTGAAATGCAACAGCATGTTCACAATGAAAACAAACCCACTAGGTCTTTTTGAATGCTGCTGTGTCAAAACAGAAGTAAGTCCTGCAAGAAAAACCTGTAGTAGGTAGATGATGCTTGAAGTTGAACAGCAGCATTCCAGATGGAACAGAGCTTCTGTCAGAAGGAAAAAAAATAGCAAAAAGAATGAGACTTTAGAGTACTGACTAAGTGTGTAGATGCTCAATTACAAAACATGTGTAAGAGACAATGGATGACAGGATCCTTGCCATTATTAGCAATACCATGGTGGTTGCAGAAGCTCACTATCACCAAAACTGTTCTGTTTGAATACTAAAAGCAAAGAGGAAAAAAATACCAGTAAAAGTGAATTTGATTATGCAGAGAAAGAAAGTGCTGCAAATCAAGAACAGCTTGCATTCATCAAAAATAATCTCTTATAACTAGGACGTCATAACAGTGACTGATCTCAGAGTAAGATTAGCTCCATCTATTAGGCTGCTTGGAAGCCAGTAAACAAGAGATTCAATCAAGACATATCCACTGTAAGCAGGAGGTTGAGTTTGGAGGAACACCAGATGTTTATCATGACAAAAGGAAAGCTCATCGTATATCCAGACAACTGTTGATGCACAAACTTGCCACAGATAATCTAGAACTAAAGATGAAGTCAGAAGCAGTGAAATCAAAAGCAACAGATGTCTCAGCAGCTTGAGCAGAGAATCCTTGAAGATAAGAGATGATACCAAAAGAACAAGGTATGAATGAACTGTAGCTGCTCCATCTCAGAATCAAGGCTCAACAAATACATCTGTTTCCATTACACGCTTTCCTCCTACAGTATTTAGGAGCAAAAAGAAGCTTAGCTACCAGAGCAAAGCAGCTAATAAATTCCTTTGGCCAAGATTGTTTATGCAGTTACATATAACAAAAGTCATTCAAAGCGTATTTTGCCTCTATATATTGCAATGTCACCGGCAGACAAAAATGCAGCTTATTTGAATATTAAATAGAGCAGGACTTTTATGTTTTAGTCAACACCAAAAAAGAATGACAAAACCCTTTAGTTTCAGAAGCTAGAATCAAGTTCAGAACAAAAGGGGCTTTGATGTCAACACATCTGTGTCATCATTTACACACTACTCTAGCTTGGGATGATATCAATAAGACTCGAGCAGCAAAGAAACACTGGAAATGAGCAGTAAAGAAACACTGGATCACATAAGTGAAACTCCTGGTAAGCCTCTCTTCAAAGGAGTACAGCCCCCAAAAAGCTGCAAGTCAGTGCTGCAAAGCAGAGAACATTATCACAGGAGGGCCTTTGCCAGACTACAATAATGGGAGAAAAGACCAGACCTGCTGACTAAAAGATGCCAGAAGAGAATACCACAGCTTCAATGCATGAAGAAAAAGGAAAAGGTCTGGTCACGATCCTTGTTCACTTACATACCAAAATAATCCCAAGCTGGACTGGGTTCAACTTTCTGGTCCACAATGATGTATCAGTGAGCCAAGGCAGTATAGGATACCTGCTCACTTTCAACTCCCCTGCAACAAAAATGTCTGCTGTCAGTTCATTTAAAAATATGTTAATGTTTGCGCAAAGCAGAGAGCTGAGCATTAAAAGTGTAGTGTCATAGTTATTAAGCCTTATTCCCTCAGCACAAGGTGGATCACTAAACAAACAAGGTGACTTTACATAAAGTAACAATTTAAAAAGCAATTCCGTACAGAACATCTCCAGCTAGCTTATCTGTATTACTAATGGCAGGATTCTGGTCCAAAGACTCCCTCGTCCACACTACACAGAGGTCATG
Organism: Megaceryle torquata; assembly: GCA_024611175.1. Taxonomy (NCBI): domain Eukaryota; kingdom Metazoa; phylum Chordata; class Aves; order Coraciiformes; family Cerylidae; genus Megaceryle; species Megaceryle torquata. Next base: position 40,577 of record JANIJG010000198.1, on the reverse strand, counting down.
GAACATGTCTGGTGATTAGCAATAAAGATGAGTTTTTACAACACACATACAGACAGTCCAATATACAATAAAGGACACCATCTGAGAGATGCAAGAGAAGATCCAAAAGTGTTCAAAGATTCTAACTTGATGATGATGAAGTGATTCTGAAAAGCCCCATAAACAAGTCATACCTCACTGAATTATATGTCAAAGAATGGAAAGAAGCATTCATAGATCACTGAGAAACTACACAGCAAGAGTTATCTCCAAGTTCCTCTTCTTCCAAACCACAGAGTACCATGAAGAACCATCTCTCAAAATGATGAGCATTTCTGTGTGTACTCTGTACTGCAAATACTGACTTTAAGAAAATCGGCTACACAGGTATGCTCATGCTCTTCAGTTTAGCAATGATAAATTCTTGTCCAAAGTATCAAAGAATTACTATATGGAACAGGACAAGATTTATTAAAATTAATGAACTCTGCAAACATGACAACTTCAAAAAGCTCCATCACAGATTACATCACCTCATGTAGTACCAGTAACTAATTTTATCCCAACATCAGAGCTCTCAAAAATAACAGCTGTCTGTATCTGTTCTAACTGCTTAAAGAAACAAACCTGTAGATATTCTTGAGTACACTTCAAATCTTCAGTGCTCACTCATATGTTTCCAAGTAATAAGTACTCTTTATACCTGTACTCTTAAATATTTTGATGACATCTCTAATATATTCAAGACAGCAAGATCCTTGTGCAGTACTGACAACAGCCTACCACAACTGCACCTATTCCCCCACTGTTCAATACATTTATAACCCTTCCTATATATAGTATTAATTCCCAACACCCAAGGCCATCTCCACATAGAAAATAAAAGGTTTTCACAGGTATCACAGCTCAACACTTTATTTTTCCATTGTCTGAGTTTTGCTGAAGTCTAAACTGTTGAAGGACATAAGCCACTCTGGATTAAATGAAAGGAATACAGCTGACCTTCCTAGATTACTCCTTCCAGTGTTTTGTCCAATCTCAATATTCTGTGCTCCAAAATCAGGTATTGAATTTTTTAAATGGCTTTTTCAAATGCTTTCCCAAATTAATTTCCTTCCCTTGTTCATTCCTGCCATAATATCTTCAATTACTTAAAAAAAAAAATATTATAAAGTCATCCTATCAGACCACCAGTTTTATTCAACTGTATCACCTACTAAACAGTTGCTAGCAGAGGTCTGAAGTTTGCAGCATAGATTTTGCTCTATTACTCATAGTGAAAGCAAAGTATTTCTACATTTGGGTGAGATGATAGATTATTCTAGTACCCACTCTTACTGGCTACTTTATGGAAACTAAGAAAGAAAATACTTAGTTCTGAAATAACCTATTGGGAATATTTCCAACACACAGTGAAGGCAGATTTATGCTTAGAGGCATAAGAACTTCCCACTCTGTTGGAAGAGCTCTCATCACGCATGAGATAGACCCAATCCCTTTTAGAATTCTACAATTGGCTAGACAGACTCATGACACCTTGTTGTTAAATCAAGGTCCAACTATTTTATTTCATCTTTTAAAATATCTTTTCAGTCTGACATTTATGTTCTTGTGTTCTGAAATAGTTTGACAGAATTCAACTGATACACCTCTGAGTCTTCAATTAAGGAATAAGTATGGTCACCAAGCTGCACTGTAAAGCCTCAGGTACTGTTCCAGGATAATCAGGGGTGGCTTGGCACATCTGATTCTTCTAATGTTAAAAAACACCCAAACAAACCCTACAACACAATCTCCACAATCCTACAGTTTCTTTTTCAAATCCTTGAAGAAAAAAAAAAAAAGGAAATCCAAAATCCTGTTATTAATTTTTCTTTGAAAGTCAGAATAAAAGATACAAAGCAGCATATATTTCTCATATAAATAACAAGTTTGAAAATAATTTCTAAATATTTATAAACTATTAAGACTGAATTTGTCCTAATTTAATAAAAGTAACTTCTTCAGAACATGAACCACTCATTTAATAGAGGTGGTATTAAAAGCAAGTTAAAGTAACAGACTCCTTATGTCTAGACTTAGAATTCAGGATCAAGAAGATACAATGCTGCCAGAATTATTCACGTATCTGGCCAAACTGACCAAAAACCTGGTTTTGGATTCAGTAGATTCCCCCCCAACCCCCCTCATTCTTGTAATTGAGGACATGATACAAGTAAAAAAGACTAGTAAAGGTCTTTGTTCAACCATACATTTCCAATTCTATGAAATTCTAAAGAAATCCCAGTTCACAGTATGGATTTTGGCCATCTGTCACTAAATTAATAAAAATAAACATTAAGCAGTAAAACAAAACTTACTCAGATACTTGTTCAGCAGTTGGGATATCTACAGAAACTGAAAATAAAAATAAAGGATTTAATTAAAAATACTTTAAAATGTGGAAATACAGAAGTACTCACTGTCAAATCCAAGTACACAAAAATAATGATAATGCAACTGAAAAAAAGACTGCAGTAAGGCAGAGACATGCACATGTAAATTTATATATATACACACTATATAAAAATAACACTACTGTATGTACTCACCTTTCTCTATAATAACTTGACAAGTATGAGTATGGCTTTCACTCAGATGCGTGGCCATACTATCCAAGCCAGAAACATCAGTCAGGAAATCACAGTTAAGACACACTACAGTCACACCTCTAGAGAAGAGAAAACAAAAAGGAAGTATAAATACAACATGATTATGAAAACAGTTCTATTAACTTACAGCTACTGGACAGACTATTTAAAATAAAATTTCCTGCAATTTTAGAAGAGATGGCTCACAAAAACATTCTTACTTTTTACACTGCAACTAGCACCTGGAAATCCCTATCAATGACTAGGGATGTAGTACAAATAACACCACTTTAGACAAAAATTTATCTGTAAAGCATAAGTTTATCTGTTTTGATGTTTTGGTTTTTTTTCACCCTCTCCCCATTCTGCACATTATGCATAATTGGAAAATAAAGAAATAGAAATATTTTTTACAACTGCTCAGAGTTCAGAAAGAAGTTAATAAACACGGACAAGTAACAAATATTTGTCACTGAATAGAACACTGCTAGTGGAAAAACTAATGTTTTCATTTTCCTACTCTTGGAAGCCTAGAAATTCAAGAGGCTCTTATCTCATTTAACTAATCAGCTCACTATCAGAAACTAAAAATATAATGATCTGTAATGGAAAAAAGCTTAATTACCGTAGCTCTTCTGAATGCTTCTTATAGATCCAAAATCTTTTACTTGGGCGAGCACTGTGAAAACTAAATATAACAAAACATTACCACTTAGTCCAGTTTTCTTGAGTACATTACATATCCCTTATGCTGTACATGGTACTGCAAGTTGTTTATGACTAAGCATGAAAATAGAAGGCTCAATTACTGACCTGCATTACTTTAAGATATTAAATTGCTGAAAGCTTTCAGGCTTGTGAAACTAAGCTCTAGTTTAAAACTCTGGCACTCTTGTAAGTAACAACTCTGAGAGAAGGGCTTAACTTCACCAGCACAGGCCTGAAAGAACAGTTACAATGCCTCCATCAGTAGCTTAGCTCTAGAAGCACACCATGACTGTAGGCTATACAGTGCTCCACAAAAGAAGTGAAGCTTTGATGAACTCATGTTTCCTGAAGAGGTGGCTACAAATGAGGCTGTCTGAAAATTTGATTCTCTCATATGCAGGTTAACTGTCTGCCAACACTGTACTGCCACAGGAAACAAAAAGCAAGCTGCTGAGTATAGGGGCTGCTGCTACAAAAACACCCTCCCTCCTCACGCTCACTACAAATGTAATGATAGGTGCTGCCAGCGGTCAAAGTCTAGGGAACACGTATCAAAGAGCCAAAGGACAAAAGACTGGGTAATTTACTGCATGGTTGAATTTGACAACACCAGAACATGGGCAACCATAGGAACAGTTTACCTTAGATTTCCCTCTCCCCTTCTGAAGAAAACTTGCTCTTGTACAATCAGAATTAAGCACAATTTTATTTTTAAGTATGCAATCAATAGGTTATATCCATAAAAGCATGTAAACTATTTCAGCCAAGGACTTACATGAGCATTGAAAATAATATCAAGAGGTCAACATATAAAATATATACATAAACTTGTAAAGATTTAAGAGTCATAAATTCAAGAATTTTAGTACTCAAGAATGCCAAGGCACTTGATACATACATGTATTTAAAGAGACATGCATTCTTTATTTTTCTGCAATACATTTGGCATGTTCAAAACACAAGATTAACAAGTATGTTTTCAAAAATTTGTTTTCTTATCATTGCTACATTATCTGTGTCTAATTGTTGCATAGTTTTCAGAGCAATAGAATTATACTAACGCATTTGTTTTCTTAACAGGTTTTACAGCTGTCATCACTAATACCCTACACTGCCTCACAATCAGTGACAAATCTCCTGCAAAATGAGATGTTATTTTTATAGATCACCAGCAGCAGTGTAAGAAAAACTGTCTACTTGAGTACGTTGAGACATTCCTTTACACTGTATTCTGAGCACAGATTTCATTAGCAATAGCAGTGGTTGTAAGCATTCAGCACCTGTAAAATCAGATGAGTTATTCAAGCTCAAAACCCAGAGAACACACAATAATTGGTCATTATTTGTTAAGTCTGGCTGAAATAGTTATGGAAGCTCCCAAAGCAACTCTGAAGCAAGAATAGTACACTACTTGAAACACCAGGTTTTTAAGGCAGAACAAGAACATGGCATTTAGGCCCTCATTAGGAAGTAAGAGCCCAACCTTACATATTTAACTGATGGTCTTACCACATAGTTGAAAATTCAGCTAAAAAAACCACTTAATACACCTCCTATGAATTTAAGAAGTACTCAAATAACCCAGTGAAAGCCTCAAAGTGTTCTTACCTCATCATATGATTCACGTAGGCTTTGCTACAGCTAGTGTTATATCTGCATAAGCTACAGTGGACATATGCAGGAAAATGGCTTGCAAAATCTTTTATTTCCGAATAACACTCAATGCATTTGTGAGCTCCCAAACGATACCTAGCAGTAGTATGAAAAAGTTAGTATCGACACTTTAAGACAAGGTAACTATTGCAAACTTTATACTTTAAGTCAGTAGCAGGCTTCTCTACATTAGGAAAATAATGAGGAACTTTAAAATGTACCAGGTAAATACTACTTCAATGTTAGCACACAAGAAGAAAATTTTACTTTTTCTTGAATTATTATTAAGGTCATAATGACAGTATAAAGTGAAAGTTGACATAAGCATGTTATTGGCCATGCCTGGAAACAAGATCCTGCAATAGAGGAGAACCTCCAACTTCAGCTGCTGCTGTTGTGCCTATGCACCGGAGGATTTCAAAGAAATGCTTCATCTACCACAAAGCACAGAAAAAGTCTTTGGTTTTCCTGTCACCCCTGGTATCCCCACAAGCTTTGAAATATCTACACAGCAGGAATGTAATCCTGTTTTTCCCCAGTTTTGCTGCACATTTTTCTATGTTTCAGAGAGTTACACACTGCGAGTGTTAGCACCTTAGTGGGAGACATCTACAGCCTTTGACAAAGAAAATTGCTAATTCGTATTAGCCAATTAAACTGTATTCTGGTCTATAAAACACCCATTAAATTATTAATAAGGATAGCAAAACCCAGTGAATTGTAAACATGAGGACAGAATAATCCAGAGAGATTTTACTTTCTTGAATTTTTCTATTTTATTTTTTGGTAGCTCTCCAAGTTAAGATATCTCCGAGGACAGATAAACTTTTAAATAATGTGTTCAAATAAAACCCTTAAAAATAAAAAAAAAACCAAACACAACCAACAAAACCAAATCAAAAAAAACCCCACCAACCACCACAGCAAACCTGAAGAAGGAAACTACTTTTCCCTGTACAAGTAAACATGCCAAGAACACCCAGGCAGATGTATTCCCCTGCACAGGTCACTTATAAAAATAAGTCTGCCTAATGTGTCAGTATTTCAAGAGTCTGCGCCTCCATGCAGAGAAAAACATTAAGTTTAGAACAAAAAAAGTTTCCGGAACATCTGTTCTTTCATCATAAATCATAAAATCATAAATTGACCATGAACAAAATTGGTGAATGAAGATTCAGAATTATAACCACAGTGCCAGTATATGGAAAGTTTAAGTGCCGGCTTTTTCCACTAAACTGAAGTGTCAAATCTTCTGTATTGAAGTATCAAAAGTGATCTGAATATAAATAACTGATTATTTCAACTTTCGAGTATATGCAAGGTATTTTTAATGCTAATATTTACCTTAGATTATGCAATGCTGTATTTGTAACTTCCTTTTTTTTTTTGCTGTTAGTCCATGCATTTTGCTTCCTTGACGTAGCTGGCTTTGATTTTGCTTTTGACCTATTTGTATTAGGTTTGTTATGATTTTTAGTGGTTGTATTTTTAGCTTTAGGTGACAACTGAAACGTGGAAGTGCTCGTACTAACAGAAGATGTAGCTGATGATCCTGATTGAAGAGATCCAACAGATGCTCGAATAGTCACCTACAAGTATGAAATATAAAAATATTTTTATATTTATATTTAAACTTTCTATGGTCCTATGTCTCAGTTTAAGCCACTTTAGGACAAAAAATTATAGCATAAAACCATTCCTCATTAAAGACTGCTTTGAAAAATATGAAATATTGTTGACTAGAGCAAACCTAACTTCAATAGTGTACTGGATGCTTTAAAAGGTGTTTTGTCAGTCATGACAAAACACACTGCTCTCTTCAGACTTGCAACTACCTACATCCTATTTTCTTCAAACAAACAAGTAGCTGTGGAAAAGAAACAGAAGGGTGAGGCCAATCAGCCCTACTACAAAGAATATTAAACAATCCCCTAAGTGCCTGGATTTAACAAAAGCCATGTGTCTTGTTGCCTTATAATTAATCAATCTACTTCAGATATTTTGCTGCTCACCCTAGGCCCCAAGGACTAGTTACGGCTTCTGACCTCTCATCTGGCATTATTGCTCACCCTTGTCTTGTCCTGAAATCTGGTTCTCTGGTTTTCACTTGTGGCATGACTCCTAATTATACCTCTTGCCCACAGCCATAGTTCAGAAGTACCTCATATTCTATACCGTTCCAATCTCTTTGGTCTCATCATCCACGTCCCATCAAGGTATACTAACACCAAAATTTTTACTTAATCTAAGCTCGTATTAGATCATGAAGATCCTGAAATCTTTAGAAAAATGAGATATAGGCTCAGAGGAGAGAATCGGTGCTTTACATCCTGCCAAGAAACGCAACCAAGCATCCACTTCGGTTATTTTCCCCTCCTGATTCTACAGCTAATGAATGAACTGTGAAGACGTGAGAAAAATATTAATTTTCTTCTTCCTTTCAACTGAAAGGACATATATCTTCACATTTTATTAAAAAAAAATGTAGGTAAAAAGTTCTGAAATATACAGGAAAATCCTAGTCTAAGTGGTTCCTCCTCAAGAAATGAAAGAATGATTTAAAGATAGATTAAGTGTTCTAAGGGGACCCAAATTTACTTCATAAGAAACACTTCACAGGAATTGTGGAGGTTTTTTCCCCCTCTAATGCTGGAGCTAAAAAAGACCAGGTGCACTCTGTTTTAAGCACATATTGTCTGTGGAAACATCGGTCTCTTTTGCTACCATCTTCCACAGTTTGAACATATTTCACAAGAAATTATGCAGACCATTCACACCAACATCCCGACTGTTTCCTTTTTTCCCTAGCACAAGAAATGGCAAATGAGAGGTGGCAAATTAACCAACAGCTCAAGAAAGCAGCAGCACTGTCAGGACTGCTGGCATACATATGTATGGAAGAATGGGACTGAAATCAACACCACAGATGACCAGGAAGAAACCATAACCTGTGCCTGTCAATTCTGCAACAGAAGTATTTTCTTAGTGTTTCAAAATTAGAGGTTAAAAAAAATAAAATAAATCTTTGCTTTGGAAAAAATAGGAAAAAAAGCACTTCCTTCTGTGCCAACCCTTTCTCTACCAATACTTGTTTGCCTTTGTCCCCTCTAATTCTCTGTATGAACACTTACCTTTGTTCCAGGAGGCAATCCTTCTAACTGTTTGGGTTTCCTAAATGTTCGATGATGCTGAGTCTTGTGATCCATTTTTTCTTTGCACGTCAAAAATTGCAGTCTGCACTTGGTGCAACGGTATATTCCTTTTTTCTTTTAAAAATGGAAGAGAATCTATAATAAGCATGTATGTCAAAATAAACAGAACTCCAATCCTAGCTTGTCTCAACCAATGGTCATCTAGTTTCTAGAACATCAACCAGACAAACTCCCAATATTGTAAAAAAAGCTATGTGCATCAACTGTGCAGCAATTAAAAAGGGAAAATATTTAAACACTTAAAAATGCAAGGCTGTATCATTACTAAGAGGAGGAGGAATTGGGTTACCAGCTACAGGAAGACAGTACTTCACAATCTTTTTCTCCTTGAACTAGTGAAGTGTTTGCTAGTGATCTCCAGAAAAACAGAACACATCACTACAACTTGATATATCAAAAATATTCTTTCAAGCATATTTAAAGCGGGAAGTTGATGTCACACAACATGACAAAGTCTAACAACTCCCTCAAGGACTTTTCAAAAGCAGCAGTCATAATTCTTCTACCATATTTTATTAGCTATTATTATCCAGTAACAACCATACAAAACAGTTACGCTTCCTCCCACCCCCAAGAGATATATTACATATATTTAGCATTTTTTCTAGCATTAAGGGTTGGAAATATCTGCTTACCTGATGCCTCATGTAATGATGCATATATGGCGCTCCAATTTTAATTACTTTGAGGCAAAAGGGGCACAGTAAATGTTTTGTATTTTCATGAACTGTTCTGAAATGTGTTTCTACATCTGAAAAAGCAGAGGATCTGTAGTTGCATACCTAAAACAAGAAGGTTAACTTTCTTGTTAAAAGTTTATTGACATTAAAGACAGGGGGCTGGTGCAATCTAAGTAAAAAACAGTCACTCTGAGATACCTGGCAAACATACGGCATTTCACCTGGCTTATGATTGTCCTTCATATGTTGCAGAAGAACTTGCTCTGTATCAAAGGATAATTCACAGATTTTACAAATTGCTAGAAAAAGTGAAAAACAAGAAAAAAAATTATTTAGGGTCATTAACCAGACAGATTACAATACGTATGTATATACAAACTACATATATCTATAAAGATAAAACAATCTAGTGATAATTCCACTCTTCAGAAGAAATTCCCTGTACAATTTCAAGAAGCCAGGAGTGCCAAACCCTTAAGCAACATGAATACTTGCAGTTGAGCTTCCCATTAAAAAACAAACCAAAAAGCTTATTTCCCACCCCCTCCCCCTGCTCTAACATAAACGAGTGCTCACCTCCTGTGTTAAATGTCAAGATTATTGCTTTTAAAGTACAATAGCTTTATTCTGAAGTTACAAAACAGCAAAGTCAGAAAATATTTTTAAAATTTTAGGTCAGAAAAAGATTCAGTATAATACAATCCAACTTACTAGATGACTCGTAAGGCGTGTGTGTACTTTCAATGTGGCACTGCAGCTGGAAAGGAGTAGGAAACTGCCGGTAACAGTGTTGGCAGGTGGTGTGGCTTTCCCAACTTTCACTGCTCTGCTTCTCAAGCTCCAAGTGATGTTTCATGTGGTTCATAAACCTTTAAATGATAACAAACAGGTGCAAAAAAACTTACATTTTTACTTTCAATATAGAAGATATCATGTGCAAGATGTACAGGATTCTTTAGAAACTATACTCTGCAGGGACTTAAAAATTTAAAAATCTAAGGCGTGTTCTTTAAAAAGAAAACAAAAATTAAAAAATTAAAAGGGAACAAAGGTAAGCAAGGTGACTATGCTGAAAATCATCTTTCAAGTCTTAAAAAAAGAAAACTGATTACATGGAACATGTGACATATCTGAAACACATTGTAAGACTAAGCAATCCACTGTATTTTTCCATGTTTGCTCATACAAAGTTTGCCTTGAAATAAAGGGAAATTGCTAAAGGCAACAACAACAAAATGTCAGTGTTTCACACTTCACCACTACCAAAGTCTCAAAGCCACATTCTGAAACAAGTATAACTTTAGCTCTGCTGAAAACCATTAAGTAGCAAGGAACACATCTGCAATTCAGATATTATAGCTTTATCTTCAAATCTATTAGGGTTCCAGAACCTTTCTTTGTATGGTTATGGTACGTTATTACTTCAAGCTACCACCCTTTCCTCTTTAATATGTCACACATCTGTAGTAGGAACCTATTGTGGCTGAGAAGTATCAGCGCCCACAACATTAGCAGGTCACAGTTACTGGTGGAGCAGAAGGAGGACAGGTTAGCTGCGCAACCAACCATTGTTAAACTTCAAAAACTGCTCTATTTTGAACGTGCTTCATTTCAGTACAGCCAGAGGAACTATTAAATATAGGTCATACTCACAGGAGAAATGTAGTTCTCAAAAGTTGGGACCTTGGAATTGGGGAAAAAAAAAAAAAAAAGAGCATGGAGAAGAATCTCTTGGGCTCATGCTTCTAATATCATGCAGTTGCTTAAAAAAAAAATAGAGGAAAAAAAGCTAACTGAAGAAAGCCAGTTACCCAAGCAGAAGAAAGGAACTGACACTAGTACCGAATGTTATCTTAACAGAAGACTATTTCAGTGGTGTGTTTAACCATACACCTAATGGAAGCAGGTGACTGCTTTGGTGAATCACTTTGTGCTTTTCCGAATTAAAAAAATCTAGAAAACTTCCACTAGAAGTAGAGAGGTATTATGTATTTATTTTGTCCATTATACATGGTTAAAGGTGTAAAAAATACCTTAAAAATTCTAAAGTTAGAGAACTATGGTATACAGTTTAAAAAGTATAGCAAAAATTAGTATGACTGAAAGTTGGCTTCAGAGAAATTAAAAGAAAAAAAAAAAATGAAGTGACTTATTTTGAATGACTTGCTGTGGAACACAGACACCATAACACCAATAGCTTAAAATACAATGCTAAGTGGAAAATAGTGCTTGAAAAGTTATTTTTTCAAGTCAACTCAGTATCTTCATAAAGTATTCTTTCTGTGGACTACTTTTCATGATACTGCAAGACATGCTCATTTAAAAAGTATTATGTGTACAAAGCCAGAAGAAAAAGCTTAGATAAAACATTGTTTATTGCTCTTAAGAGATACACTGCAAGGGAAGGTATGCCATAATTAACATGAACTCTAAGTCATGAAAGTAAAGTCTAACAACATAGAACATTTTCAAGCTGCTTAAGACAAATTACCAGCACTCTTGCTTATTATTAATCATTAAGCATGTGTAAATAGCAAATCTGATGTTTGGAATTACATTAAACTTTTTCTGTTCAATAAAATGGGTCTAATTTTAGCCTAAACCTTTTCATTTTAACTTGCAGCCTGTGCCCTTTGAAGCAGTAGTCCATTTTTCAGTTTAAATTCTGCTACTTCAGCTTCTCTTGAAGAATGCATGTAAAAAAGTTCAATGACCTTAAGTTCCAAAGGAACAACAGCATGTACTTGTCTACCTAGTAAAACAGCTTACTGAAGTTTTTTTTGCAATATGTGGAAGTAAAATTATTCCACCAAAATAACAGATGTTACATAAGTAAACCAACAATTATGAGTCATTGTGTATCCCTAATGGGAATTAACACATGCATCTACTCCTATCCCATCAATTCAGATGGCAAATTGTAAAATACTTTGTGTTGCCCTTTCTAACCCCAAGGTCCTGCAACTGCTCTCATTAAAACTCTATTGTTTATGCCAAACACCATTAAAATCTGTACTCTGGTCTAAAAAGTTTAAGTTATGACCATACATGCATAACAAAAATAAATTACATTTCTGCTCAGTCACCCAATATTATCAGTTTTCAATAAGGAAAAAATATATATATTCCAGAATGACATAGACTAAGAGCTATGGGTGGCAATTATGAAGCAATTAAGAAAGCGAGTTCAAATACCTTATGTTATTTTTAAGAACTTTCAGACAACTGAAGCACTTAAATGTCGTATGAGTCTTCTGCTCCTGTTGTACCTGCTGGGTATCACCTTCGTGTTTCCCATAATAAAAGTCATTAACTAACATAATCAATTTTCCTTTCTCAGATTCAGCAGCCTTGCCTGTTGTGCTCGAACAATCTGTTTTGGCCATTTCCAAGAAAAACTGATTTACCATATCTGGACAACAATACTGGATGGAAAGGGGGAGGAGAAGAGAGAGACAAAGGTATGAGTTTCTCTTATCCAACTGCACTGATGACAACTATACACAAAATGATTAGAGAAAGATAAATCCCTTGGGTATTTTCCCCACTATTACGTATGTTTCTCAATTGTGTTTTGCAGCTGAAGAGGACAGTAAATCAGAATGATCTCTTAACAGTAACTCAGGCTTTCAAAGATTTCTACTACACAGTAGTTCCTACTCCTTTTTGCATGGGTTGTTCACATTGCATACGGAGTGCAAAGCCATTTCTCTGACCCTTGAAATGGAATACATATGCCTGAGAATGGCATGAACCTTTGTATAATAATAGTATTTTCCCAGGAAACTTTCCAGAAACAACTAGTTTTATCAGCAGACTAAGTGATGCTTAGGTTCTGAAAGCCTTTTTTCTCACAACATTCAAGTATGAACTACAAAAAAGTTCTTCCTCTCAGCTTAACAACCTTTTTAGCTACCAAGTGACAGATGAAGATAAAAAGTTAAGTTTACACTGTCACCTTTGTCTCGGTGGTGACTTACTACAGATGTGGGTAAACTGGCTGCCTACTAACATACACACTTACCTTCATCAAATTCACCTGAATCTGGCCAATGGTTGAAGAAGTCACAGCTGTGGCAGAGAGAAATCATACAGAGACAGCAAATATGCCTCAATTCATTGGAAAAACAAGGCAAAGAGCGGCAAGATTTAGAACTCCCCTACTCCTTTCTTCCTCTCCATGACCGCAAGACATTGAGCATTTGGGCTCTGGTTGATTATAGCCAGAAGCCAGACTATCTTCATTTCAAAATATGGCACTCCCTCATAACCAAACAGAAGCCCACCTAAGTTTGTTATAATGTTTCCCAGTCCCAAAACATTTTACCTTCATATGATTTTTTAGAGGATCCATAAGATTGAAATGAATATTGCACTTCGGACAAGCTCGTGGAAAAGGTCCTCCATTTTTAATCGTGCTTGATGCAGCATTTGTACCTGTAAAATTTAATAGGTTAAAATTCATCATTTACAAGCGGAATACTCAATCTGTATTATTTATCATTCTATCAAAATATGCTATTTCAAATGAAAACCGTAACAACTTATGTAGCTGTAGTAACCACAAGCAAGGTTTTACAACCATCTTTTAACCACCCTTCCTTTTTTCCAAACTAAGTTTGAGTTTGTTCTATTTCATACAAACCTATAAACAACTGTGACAAAATTTTATCAATAAATAAGGAAAAAATAGGAGGAGAAGGTAGCATGATAGACAAAGCATTCATTCTGTGCACCACCCCCCTCCACCCTCTGGACAGGTTGTATTTTTGATGTTTCTGTTGCAAGAACTTCCATTCTTAAATGACCATGTTAAACTTGGTTTATGCCATGACCTGATCATGATCACAGTAAGGTTCAGATAACTGCGTTTTGGAATGAATTTCATCACCTGGCTCTCAATGAGATTATTTCTCTCTGGACAATTACTGGAACCTAGGCCTATTCAGATGCATCATTCCTGTTGAGCAAAGGTGTCTTTGGAGAATACAGAGAATAAATCCTCCAAATAATTACTCCCATTAATGAAAGGAAATAGTATTTCTCTGGTCAACATAAAATGATTAATACCTTTTGAGCAAAAACAAAACCAGAAAAAGCTTTGCATTAGCCTAAGCTTCACTGAATAAACTCAGGCTTCCAGTTTTCTCTGTACTACAAGAAAAAAATCACAGCAAAGACTCCTTTTCTAGATGAAGTTCTCTTGCATTCTCAAGTCATTCACAGATTTGGAGGACTCCATGATAAATAAGTAGTTTAGAAAATATCAAACACAGGAAGACTTTTAACTAACTTCTTAACTGTAGAGTCAAGCGTACCCTGGCAAGGCTATGAAAAAACAGAATAAACACACAAATACATCCACCTTATTGCAAGGGAATGAGTAAGTGTATGAGTTAAGAGATGACCATGCAACAGCATTATACATCTTTTCATAAAAATAGTCTTGCATAGTCCATAAAGTAGACATGGATCAACCAGTATTTTTCCTTGAAGGTAACAGTATTGTTAAGAGTCATAATTAAGCAGAAAGTCCTTCACAGGAGTGGATGGCCATGCAAGAGATGTGCTGCAAAACAGTGCTGCAAGTCTTTACTATTACAGTTTATAAGACATTTTGACACATCACAGATAAATTCAAGATGAATTGGAAAAAAAACCAGATTCTTAAGCAAAATCTCATGTTGGATTCTGCAACAGATTAGAAACTGCTAACATGGGGTTATTTGGGGGTTATTAAAAATTAACTCATAAAAATAAGTTTCTCAGTGAATACAATCTACTTTCACTACTGCATTTAGTAAGATCCTCCAGTTATCTTTTGTGTATTACAGGCTGCAGCACAATATCTGTTTTACCAACACAAGGTACAGAAAATCTTTCCTGCCATATTCCATGTTATAGCCACTTCCTTATAGTTACTTGGGAAGAGTCTGACGGCAAACCAGCTGCAAACAAGACATGCAAAAAATCCAGATATTAAATTATTCCAAACAACATAATCTAGTTCCTCACTTTAACGTAACAGTAAAGAACACATGTTTGGAAAAGTCAAGAATCTTCATCTATTAGAATCAGCTGGAAAGCACCTTTTAGCTCAGGAGGAAAATATACCTAATTACTGATACTAATGTGCTGAAACAGCCAGAATACTCCTCTTCTTGTAGGGAAGGAAAGCTCTTCAAAAGAGCATCCTCTCTTTGAACCTTAAATTCCCCTCCTCTCTTCCTACTACTATTTTAAACAGTATCAATAACACAGCTGAAAAAGAAAGGGGGAACTGCAAAACACACTTTGTGATAGTTAGTCAAAAGTAGAGAATCACAGAATAATTCAGGTTTGACCTGTGGAAGTATTTTCATCCAACCTCCCAAAGTGAGTCTAACCTTATCGGGATGTTCAGAGCCACGTCCAGTCAACTTCTGACTATCTCCAAGGATAGAGATTCCTTTTATCTAATCAGAATTAGCTGATAAATTAGCAGTCACAGAATTCTTGCAACCTTAATTTTCTGTTTGGTTGTTTTCTACAATTTCAGTAAACTCAGAGCATGAGATCAGGGGCATTTATTTTGATCATCTGTTTTCACAGCCACTAAATAACTAAACATTGCTTTACAGAATTCAAACATATATACTAAACAATAGAAGTCTAAAATTTGAATAGGTAATAGCTTAGGTTATATTCATTTGCAAAGGTATTTAAAACTTTGCATAGAAAGGTTTTTCTTAATTTAAGGCATAAGAACAGTTACTTGTTTACAGTGCCTTAATAGCATTAATAATACCTATCAACTTAAACATTACAAGAGTGCTAGCTTTCTCCATGAAACGGACACATGGATTGACAGCTAGACTATTTGATCTACCCTACCTTTTGAAGGTACATTTTGTGATGGTGTTACTGTTAACTGTAGGTAAAAGTTAACTGTAGGTGAAACATCTGAACTGCTTCCAGCACCAACCTCATTAGGCTTGACCTTTTTTGGAATTACACTGTTGACTTCAGAAGTAGCAGGATGCTTAGAAAAACATCCTCATTCAGACCTATGGTGGTTTAAATTAAAGACCCTCAATTGTGGGTTGTTTTTTTTTTTCATAATACATTATGAACACATTAGTGATGCTTGCACTTTAAAGGATGGACAGGTCTACATAAAGTAGTTAAGACATCCCTAAAATAATAAATCATCTGCAAGGTAAGAAAATAATATCCAACTTAGACTGAATCTTCTAAGGCCAGTGGAGAAGGAAAAGGTAAATACAAAGACACAGACTCATCCCTGAAACCCAGTAAATCATACTATGACCACCTGAATTTGTCTACTTTTCACATCTTGACCAACATTAATCTGAGACCAGGTGAGTTCACAGTAATAAAATTAAGTTAGGCAGCTAGTTTCTGAAACTTGTTGTTTTTTTTTTTCTGAAACTAAAGTTTTTCACTTGGAGCAACCTCTGCCATTCTGATGAAAAATCTCTCCTTTTTTTCCTGGTCCTACATTAATGCTGGTTCACTTTGTTATTTAACTCTGTAAAACATCTGGAGACTTCAGTTTCTATGAAAAATTAAAACAGTGGTGTAACTTCTAATGACCAATCATAACACGCCTATTTACTCTTCTGAAAGAGAAGTTGATTCCCTTATCATTCACAGTATTTCTTTAGAAAAAAAAAAAAAAAGAAAAAGAAAGAAAATCACTAACAAAATAACTTGGAAATTCAGAAGTTTGGTGCCTGATTAACACACCCATCAATACTTGGCTCCATCTTGTCCTAAAACCCATGTCTCTGTCACTGTAAGATTACCCTTGATGATACCATCTCAATACAGACATCAGTCCTCAAGTAAACCTGAGAAAAGCACAGCTATAGATCAAGAAACCTGAAGTGACAGCACAGGCCTTTTAAATTTCTCAGTCACAGACTGCAAACAGCCTTAAGGCTATCATAAACTATGGCAAGGACCAGACACAATGACCTAAACTAAGGACATTCTTATATATTCCTCTTCCAATTATCTTTAGAAGTCTTCTCAAAAACCAGAGATAACTTGTGTCACAGAAAATTATTGAAACATCTGAGATGAAACAAAACAACCCCCTCCCATCCCCAAGTTGTGTTTACTCAGTGGTAACTATCTACACCTGGCAAAGCCTGGACAGCCTCCCCATTCAATCCACAAAAGCAAAGACTCCCAGGAGGGAATGCTGACATTGGAACATCTTGGAGAATTTACCACACTACGCCTCACATACAGGAAAATGTAAGTCAGTTGTATATATGCTTTTAATCAACCTAATGTTGTCTTTTGTAACACACCTTTCCTTCTTTCTGACATAAATGAACACATTAAGCTGAAAGGGCTTAGTCTATGCATTGTTTGCCTAAGGAAATTAACACATTCACAAAATAAACAGATCATTCATTATATACTACTAGCTTTTTTTTTTTTTTACTTAAGGTCTGACTGATTTTACAAGAATCTTCAGTAAAGTATGATATTTTATTGTAGAAAAACTGATTTGGAAAAAAGGACTATTTTTATGCGTTAGCAAAATTGTTAATAATTTCAATTAAAAGAGCTTGACATGTGACAATATCTGAAGACTGTTTTACATATTTCTAAAGATGGGCATTCTTAACTCAGTTTACATCTGATCTAGTAAATTCTATCTTTCAGAAGAATGATAATACTAAGAATATACATAGATTTGCATTTAAATAAGCAAACAGCAGAATTCAAAACAAATTTTAAACCTATTTTGAAAAATAATCAAACCAATTCCAAGTATTATTTAATATCTAGTTGGTATTAATAACATTGATTCCTCTTTTCATCACAGTGCCTCTCATCTGGTGCATGAACACAAGATTCACCTCCGTTCCAGCCTAGTTTGTTCAATCCTCTACGCAGCAGACCACACAGCTGAAACTGTGTGATCAGGGACTCCAGGTACTCAAGAGAGCAAAGCAGCAGCCAAACATTTCTTGCTTGGTTTTCAGTCTACTACTTTCACTTTCTGCTCTTAGCGAATACTTCTATAAATCTTTTGTAGCTATTTCTAAATAGTTGGCTATACTCATACACACAGTATTGTATAGAATACCTAAAATGATTGCGAGGAGCAAAGTATATTGGGCGCAGCGTCACCTTGCAGACGGGTTCCTAAACATAAAGATTTTTATAGTAGTGCTGTAAAATAACACTTATGTGCATCTGTGCTGGCTGGGCCAGATTTAATGAATGATGGCAAAAGACATTAGAAATGGTAACCTAAAATAAAAACATCACATATACTGTGTTAACATTACATCAGATTAATTACATCAAATTAACACAATAGGGACATGAAAGCCAAGTTGTTTCATACCTCTAGTGCATTATCCCTCACCAACATCTCCATTAATCTAGTGCTATGAATGCATATATATAGTCCAGTCAAGTCCTAAATACCACAGAACAGTTTTCTATTGGTTATGGCACTTTCTGTTTCTTACAAGTAGGTAAAGTTTGTGGAAGAATGATCTCAAAATATTCTCAGAAAGCAAACTACAGCTTAACATACATCCCTAGTGCCCCATGAAACCTGCAGGTAAGAGTTACCATTGCTGTTTAACTTACCACCACCACCACCTAGTTAGCAACCTAAGAAAACAGTTGGCTACTTAGCAGCTTATAGTTCGGACCTCAGAAATAAATATTTTTGCTATACTGAGCTAAAAAATGTCTTTAATGATCCACGTACAGAAGGTAAATTGTCCTGCTGAGTATCACAGGACAGTTCCCAAAAGGATTCTGCTTTAGAATACCATATTCCAGAAAGTCTTGTGCCCACAGTGCTGCACGAGTTAGAGGAAGCATAGCACCAACACAGGCACATATACATTGACACATTAACAACATGCACATAAGTATGTTATGTGACCTCACCATGCACTCCAAGACACAAAATATGCAGATACTTCCTTGTTGTGAATTATATTTGCCTTCTGTGTCAAAGATATCAGTGTTTCAGCCCACAATTATAAACCTTTTCTTTTAATTTCTAAATCCTATTGCCGTCTTACAGAAATAAACAACTAAATGCTGTATATTTAAGAGGCTTTGAATTACAATCCCGGATGTCTCAAAGTCTTTTATTTTTCATGTAATTTTTACATGTAGTTTTTAAATATGCAAGCAAGTCTCCCAAATTAAAAAACAAAAACACCAAAACACAAACTCACAGACAAGCTTTCATACCTGTTCTTTGGAGAATAAGGCCTGGAATACTGAACCACTGGCAAGAAATAAAGCCTTTGCTTACTGTACAAAAGGTTATTTAACCCAGTAGGACAAGAATGAGATCACAGAAGAGTTGAACACATGCAGGCAAATACACTACCAAATCTTTATTGATAAGTATCTTGAGTGAATGCCTAAATTTAAAGATGCAAAATCATCACATCAAGCAGAATAATCCATCAACCACTCCGTTCTACCTCACTTGTTAGTATGACCCATTAGGCCATTCATTAACATAACCTGTTAAAGAAGTGATTGTCATCTGTAACTTACAGACTGAAAGACAGGATTGTGGTCAGTTACTACAAAAGAACAATCCTTCACAAAAGAGAAGGGAAGTCCCAAGTTCTAGTTTGTTTAAGGTTGAATACACTGCATGCTTCAAATCTACTTCAACTACGGTGACACAAAAAAAAGGCACTTTTTGGTTTTTAAGCAGGTTAAATAGTTTGTGTTGAAACACAATTTAGCTAGTTGAAAAAAAAAAAAGTATTTTTGTTGTCAAACTATATACTATTTCCCTTCCCCTTGCTTTTCACAGGGTCCTTTTGATCCCATCTACTCCAACTCCTACATACAGCAGTCAAGAAACCAAGATCATCATCACAAGGAATCTATGCAGCACGCAAAGTTCTGGTACTGTTCACAGCCCCTCTCTCACTGTCAGTCATTCCTATGCACGGTAGTCAAAGAGTGCTGGATATACTGAAAAAGAGCCTTTATTGGTGAAAGAAAATGATACTTTATCTGGTCATTTTTTTCATCTAAATAAGCATTTTAAGACATCAGTTGATACTACAGTCAGTCTAATGCACTGAAAAGCAGTATGACAACACAAGGCTCCAAAGTTTATTTCATTAAACAATATACAGTGTTATGTACAGGGGGAAGAAAAAAGTAGCTATACTATATTCTAGAAAGCCTATTTAAAGTTATAGCCCAAAGATCTGCACTGCAGTTTAATGACATGAAGTTGTTTCTCTTATCAACTACTACAGTCATACCCACCTGTTACATTCACTGCTGGCCCAGTCTGGTACTGTGGAACTCCCGAGTTCTGTCTCACACCAAACAGTATACCAGATGTATTATCTGGTGCAGCTGGTGGAGAATCCATAATATAATCCTAATAAGATATTTTCAAGAGGGAAAAGAAATTTGAGGTTTAACATTTTTTTACTTGCAGTCTTCAAAGGGTTTATTTTAAAAACATATGATTGCTTAAAAGTACTCGTAAGTACTCAGCTGTAAATCAAGTTAATTACAATCTCCCCCAAATAGTTTCTTTTGACATTTTAATAACTTTGCAACTCTCATCAGTGATTGTTAATTTATTCATAGCTGTGTATTAGAATAATAAATACAACTCTAAGACCTGGGAAAGTCCATTTTATGAGATATTACTAAATGTGTTTGAATTGCTAATTGTAACTGCTTTTGTTCAAAAGTCTAATGATGTTTTAAATTGTACTTAAAAAACCACAACAACAAAACACAAAACCCTAATACTTTCTTCCTTCAACTACAACTCAGGCATTTGCCTCTTACTCTTGTGTAACACCTAGCTGCATTTAAAAAAAAAAAAAGTCAGAAAATAGAACTCAAAAGCAGCACAAACTTGCAGCAAGCACAAGCTTCTCAAAGCAACCTAATACTAAATCAATTAAATTGTATTAAGTGGTCAAGCTTTAATGAAAGTAAAAGTATCTCTAGTATGTTGACTGGGAACGGCACTCGCTCATGATACCACTAAAGGGTTTTATTTCTTTATGTAATTTCATAAGGACTTCTGGAAATAACATTCAAACCCCCAAAGTTCCTATTTCTCAGCACCTTGTTTTGGGCATCTCCAAGTATAACTATCCTCTTACCCTTCAGTTTAAAAGATCTGCCCTTTATTACTACTTATAACCTAAAAATTAAATAGTCCACATTTCTTGGCTCCAATACTGAAAACTGTTAAAACTGAACACCTTAACTGATCACTCAATAGGTAACACATGAAGAGAAAAAACACTCATGAACTTAGTTCTCTTTAGAAATACTCAAGGTTGGGGGCAAGGTGGGAGAAACACACTTTCCAAGACTCAGTAATACTGCCCACATCTTAAATCCTTCCACAAAATCTGAAACATGAAATATATTCAGCAATAGTGATTTAAGAGAAACCTTACAAGAGAGTTAGGCTTAACTTCAACATTAAGATATGAATGGCAAAATATTGGCACATGATCTTTCTACTCTGAAATAATTCAATCGGTTACACTTCATCAAGCTGTACTGTGAAACAAAGCACAAATTTGACAGAAGTAGCTCCATTTTCCTAATTTAAGAAAAACCCTCAATACACATACACAGCCTTTGTCATCAATGTATCCATGACACAAAGGCCAAAATACTTTTTGCTGTGAAGATCGATCTCACAAAATGTTTCACATTCACAATTGTGTGACTTATATGAAAATATCCCTGTGGGAGTTACCACATTTTTAATTATCACCACATTGACTAAACTCGATGGAAAGAAGTCTAAAGTGCACACGTACGCATACTGTTATGATAATCTATTTTAGGACTCCTAAGTACCAGAAAAGATTTGAACAAAAAGGAAGATACTTGTCCCCATCCTTCCTTTTTGCTGTATATCTCTTAAATGAAGACCCTCCAGGACTTTAATGATAATGAATAGTCATTCATTCTTCTGGTGAGTGGCTTAATCTAATCTAGCCAAATACACACATTCAAGAGTAGTTCTGGAAACAGCTACTAAATTTCTCTGCCGCATTTGTTAACAAGTTAGTTACACGAGCTGCAGTCCTAACAGAGCGGGTGTTACTTGAGCCACAATGGTTTCAGACCTGTCAGTAAATCCTAAACAAAGCAGTTTAGCCTGCAAACCCCACTTCAAGAACAATTAATGCTCGGATGGTAAGCTTGTGGTAGGCTCTTTGTATAGAGGACTATGCACACCACCTACATTTGAAATGACCAATACAACAGCTACACACCACTAACACTAACTTTCTTCAAAATAACATGGCTATTCTGATGGCATATGTACATCTCCCTAGTATATACTAAACATATCTGGCAAGTAAAGCAAACCCCCAGACATCCTGTAAATTCAAAGTCTCAATTTTCAAAATGTTATTTTCTGTTTATAACGTTTCTTTTTGTGCAATGTGGCTCTGTCATTTTACATACAGAAAGCCCCAATATCTTCCCATGCATCAAAAAGCAAAAACATTTTAATAAAAATTGAAAAAAAAGAAAAAACCTTTTTCCATATCATTGAAAATAAAATAATTAAAAAAAAAATTAAACTAACATGTACAGACATTTTCCCATGCAGAAAGGCAAAACCCAACACCTTTATAAATTAAGTTCCTAGGGCTCAAGTGAAGAAAAATAATCCACTGCTCTTAGTTTTCTAAGGCACTAGTGAAAATATGGGACTCTTACTGTGCATCTCAGATTTCCTAACTGTGGAAACCAACATGGTAATTGGTAACCAAATCCATACAGAGAAATTACAATGCATGGTATCAGATATTTCCTCTCCCAAAATTAACTGGAACCTGAATCATGCTCAGACTGAGGAAAGTGCCTAGGTGAAAGGTATAGACAGAATTGTCCGGGACTTACTGGAGAGCATTCTGAGCACTGAATTATAGAAAATCTTCACCACTAAGAAAAAAATATATTTTCTTCTTTTTAAAAGAAGAGGATAGCCCTATGCTATTATATACAACAGCAATAGCTCTGATGGAATTAGAATTGCAGTAAACAGTATCACTGAAGCCAAATTCAACTCCAGTGTTTCTGGAAGTGAATTAACATAGTGCAGGAACAAGAGCACAAAAACCACAGACTTTTACAGCAAGTCAGTGAATCAAATCTGTGATTGGAAAGGAGTACTTAAATGATAAAACTGGGCTACCAAACATTGACAAAAGGTAAATCACAGAACTACATGTTGTGAAATTGAGGGCATGTGTGTTTCAGCTCAGTTGGTGATCAAAAGCAATCAGTTCCCACAGAAAGAACTTTTGACATCCCAAGATTAAAAAATATTGCACCGTATTAAGATTGCAAGGGCGCTCTGAAGGATGTTCAGCTAAAAAGGGGTCCTGACATAGTGTCTAGTCATACCTCAGTCATCTTCACAATATTTTCATGTCAAATCTAAGTTTCAACATTTGGAAGCTGAAGATCCAAACATCAAACATTTCTCAGAAAAACTTATTTGAAGTCCTTGCCACTTAGGAAGAATCAAGTTGGGAAGAAACAGAAAATGTGTAAATGAAAGTGTGACAAAACCCAAGGCAGAAAATCATCAAATAAAACAGCAGTCCCACAGGAAATCAAGACTAAATAAGAAAAAAAAAGAAAAAAAAAATCCTCAAAACCTAAGGAGCTCATGAATCAAGACAATTCAAACCAAGAATATGAATCAAAATATGGGTAGTATGCATCTGACACTAAGAACAACAAATGATATAATGTGGCAAGAGCAATATTAGAAATCACAAACTTTACCCAAAAAGCTGAACTATAGTATTGTCCTAAAAAAAAAACCAAAACCACACAGAACAAGTCTCTTTACCCAAAAAAGTTTAACATAATCAAGTGTCAGGAATAAACAAAACCAAGAAAAATTGCTCTTGATAAGGCCAAAATTTGAAATACAATTCCAAATCTAGAAAAATTAAGTTGAAAAGATGGAAGATTCACTTTCAGCATGTCTTAAATACAGAAAAAGCCTCTGAAAAAGTCTTCCTAAAGGTACTCAAGAATTTCTTAACGTCCAAAGAATAGGATGTTACATTTAGAAAAACTTCAAAGTAAGAGTTCATGAAAGCCATGATCAAAATGTCAACGCTGTAAAGAAACCATAGAAACATAAGATAAATTTCAACAGTAGAAGTCTTAAGAGACCACAAAATATATATACACTGGATACCCCAAAAAAGATGCAGTACTTTCTAAAGCATGTCAATCTAACTTTGAAGAGACAGAACTGACTAGTACATGGTTAGAGATCCTTTTCCATTCTGTGTAACTTGATAGTCATATTGCAGGCTGCAACTTCTTCAAATGGGTGTTTCTCTGACAGCGAAGAAAAACAACCTGCAGATTTTGGCAAAGTAATACTATGAAACTTAACTAAAATGACTCATCTGTGACATTCAAGTTGAAAGCAAACTTGATTAATGACAGAACTTTCAAAAAAAGAAGTGCTGTGTGCATAGCATCTTTAAAGGAAATTATTGTCTTGATGAATTATGTCCAGCTTACCTTTTGGAAAAGTTCAGCTTTCCTAGGTCTGTTTACTCTAAGGTTTCCTAACAAAGACAATGTAGAGGTTGCTAGCAACTTTATTAGAACAAAAACATGAGCATGTATGTGCAGAGGAAGTAAAGGAAGGTGCTTTCTTTTGCAGTAGATATTCCCCAAGACATCCTAACACTCCTTTGATGGATTTCATAAAGCATACTATGACATCAGTAAACATTTATAGAATTCACAGACTTGAACGATGAGTACACATCATGTGAAGCAGCAGACCTTTCTGTATTATTCTGTCCTGCTTTATAGAGTGAAGAGGACTCCAGAAGCAACCTAGATATCCTACTGGTATCTGGACTTCTGATTATATATCTTTTAAGCCTTCTCAGATCCAGTGCAGATTGATTTAGCTAACCCGCTTCACTAGACATGTCCACAATTTCTCTCTGTAAACTAACAATCAACTGCTGAAGACTCAAAATTGGAAAGTAAGAGTTCTTTCCTAAGGAATCTGCCAGAGATTCAGTTACCCAGCTTATAGGCAATGATTACAATACATTGTTTTTCTTAAAATTCAACTCTCCCATGGGCAATTATTTAGCCACAAGTCTTAAGAACAACATTTAATTCTCATGTTTTAATGGCCTTATTAACTACGTTCATTCAGATCGATCACTCAGTTCAGCAAACACAGAATACATAAGGTTGCACGATTTCTACCAAAAGACTGACAGCTGGGACAACTGCAGGTGTGTATACTTGCATAGACAGTGGAGATGGTGCCTACTGACAAGGTTAATTTTAACCTGACAGTAGTAACTAATGTTATAGGCACAGTCTAAACGGTTTCAGCTTAAACTATTTTCAAAAATTATATCACATCATAGTTTACCTCAAATAAATGAGACAATGAAGATTAAAATTTCAGAAGTGTCCCACAGCTAAGGCAATAAAAACAACATCTATCTTGTCTCCCTAAAGCTATCATTTTGAAGTTCTTAGGGAAACCAGGAACATCTATGATACATCATTTATGTGCATAATTATCTTGTGCTACGTTGTCAAATTGTTTCATCTGCCGACCCTACAACTTTTGGTTGCTTAAGTCCTCCTCACCATACTACCGTTTCACTACAACTGCTATGTGAACCAAAAAGGAACACCTAAGGTACTACCACTACACCATGCTCTTAAGAAGCAAAAAGCAAGTGGGAAAACCACAAAGTTACTCAAAACACCAACTGTAAGCTATTTAAAACTGAAAATAATTTATCAATATGGAGGATCCATCTCTGAGTAGAGAAATAGACAAAATTTAGAGAATGAGAACTTCCATCATTTCTCCACACAACATAAAACAAATAACCTAAACAGGTTACCTAAAATTTTAATTAATTTAATATAATTCCACTGTTACTAAAGCTATCAGCTTTGAGTCTTGCAAATCAGACTTTTCAAATATGTATTTTAATTCATCAGTGCAAGGTTATGGTTCTAGAATCTACAGTTTATAGAATACTGGTCTATAATCTAGTTCAGATCTTTAAATTACTGAACTGTGTCAGCATGTTCCTCAATTTTTTCAAAAGTGGTTGCACCTGAGTATTTTACAGTTTAAGGAAATAAAAATTCACCTGATCGAGTATTACAGGCTGTGCTGTTACAGTAGTCACTGTCCTGGATACAGGTTGAGCCACTACAGGAACCGTGATATTTCTTGATACAGGCTGTGTCGTCACTGGAATGGTTACCGGTCTGGTAACAGGCTGTGATACTCCAGAACTTGACCCAGGCATCTGCTGTGTTGATAAACATCCAGCAACTGGTCTCTGCAGCGTTTGTGAAGTTCCTGAAACATTCACTGGTATAGACAATGGCTGAACTGCTACAGAGCTAGCTGTAGATCTGGATACAGACTGAAAGATTGATGAAACAGGCATGGCACTGGGGCTGGAGGCAGGTGTCGCATAATGGTGACTGTCAGGCTTGAATGTAGTAACTGTACCTGTTGCAAAGGATTCCAAAGTTATCTTTATGTAATTTTGCAGTCAGATGTTTCATAAGTGTTGTGGATTTTTTATTTTTTTAATTACCATATTACGACAATAAAGTACCTCTACTGGGTGCACCATTCTGTATCCCCCTTCGTGATGAGCTGAGGTTGACTCTGTTCAATATATCTGTCAAAAGTTACATTTATCTTAATTGCAGTTAAATTAATAGCTTAATTTCTTTTCAAATTAAAAGTAGCATTTATACCTACTAATTAAGCCAATTAGGATTCCACTCATAAATTAGAATATTATTTCTAAAATAAATACCTGGCAAAACAAAGCGTCATTTGTACAAGTTAAGATACGTTCTTCTACTCCCCTTAGGCTAGTTCACCTCAGAAACGAAGATAAATTAACACACAAATAAGAGTACAAAAAAACCCCAAAACACTTCATAAACATTTAGCTTTGCTGATTATAATGCATTTATTCATTTCTGTTTCTCATATACATAATAAGTTCCCCAAATACCAGAACTGCTCCACGCTAATGGAAGAATTTTGTCTAAAGTAATAGCTACACAATTTGTTTCTGTATTACAGGAAAATACAGCACTTTCAAACCTGTTTTCAGACTTAATGATCTCCATTTTAATATGCAAAATAAAAATCACCAGACCAGCAATCAAAGGAGTTGTGCTGAAATTGCATTACAAGAGGAGTGACTTTCTTACATATGGTACATGGTAGTCTATAACCAGAGTTCTAGCTAATTAGAAACACAAGGAATTTCTTAGATTTTTTTGTTTACTCTCTAAATAATGACACCAATATTTTCCAATTTTTAAGGTCTTAGTCTGGAATTTCTGGTCATTCCAGAATGTTACAAAAACATTCATCAAATAAAAATATTTTTCTACCATCCAATTCTCAATTCTGTTAGTATTCCTGTCATGTTTCTTGCTCTGACATGTGAAAATATGCATTTGAAATTAGACTAATCCTCTAGTATCTGACCAACAAGGTTTGAAGTACCTTCTCAAATCAGAGTCAAATTACATCATGGTCTCAAATAATAGAGTATCTGCCTGTTGTGTTTAACAACCCTATAGATGTTTCCACCAGCAACGGGTCATTAGCGTACGCTACGCAGGCTGATAAACAAATGAAATAGCAGTAGAGATCCAAATATCACAGCTTTCAATCTGCCACTTTAATTTAGATTGTACTAAGAAAAAAGAAGCTGCAACCAGCAGATCTAAAGCAGCTTGCATTTTTTAAGATATGACAAAATTTGATTCTGTTATAGTACTAGTGGTTTTATTTCAACACAACACTAACCACAAGCAAGCATTAACTTAACTCAGGATTTAGCTGAACACATACTTTTTTGTTTGTTAATAAATCTATATCTCACATTTGAATTCCAGAGTGAAATGAAACTTAAGCCTTTATCTACCTAAGAAAAACTAAAAGCTGTCTCACAAAGCATATGGAGCTTCAGACAGTCTCATGCACAAACATTTCACATCCTAAAACACAAATGTAGAGGTTACCGTTTTTAAAAAGAGCATTTCGGAAAGTCTGTGATTTGAAGTTATAAACTAGATTTACAAGACTCAACTGATTCATCATAGACTTGATGTGCCCTTTCCACTCCACCATCCAAGTGTTATTTGTCCTGTTTAGGTAAAACGTTTATGAAAATATAAGAAAGCTAACATGCAGAACAACATTTTAATAAGTAGCAACAAATTACAGGTTTGTACCATTATGAAAAACAAAGGAAGAAAAATTAGCAGTCGCAGGAAATGGTAAAGGGAACAAAGTGTGAATTATTTTCCATCCCAGTCAAACTAATCCTCCATTACATCAGAAGTGGCACTTTATTGTACATGACACTGCACCAGCAGGTCAAAGTTGGGTTTTTAACTATTTCCTTCAAGTTTTCTACACCAGTCTGTATGAAAAAAATTGTAATTGTGTTGTCAGGAAAGTTTTTAAAAAAGATTGCTACATATTGTAGAAAATATACATTTCAAAAAAATTAAGAACTACATGAGAGTCTCCATTTGTCATCTAATTTTTCATCTGATCAGACAGGAACTTTCTCAGGTAAAAACTAAGTAACAGTGATAAGCAAAGTTGAGTTCACTGTCTCTTGCCTACCACCAATAACAAACTGAAGCCTGACTACTGCCAGGTAGTACTACTTACAAGCCAGAGAAGAACTGAGGTCATTCTTCCATAGCTGTTTTTGATAGTGAAGTAGAAGATTACAAAGAGAAAAGTTGAGGAAAGGGAAGGAAAAGAGATAAAGTAAAGAGTTATACCATAAGTGATTTTACTTGTGTCAGGACCGAGTATGGACAGCACTAGAATAAGATGCATACATTTTATGTCTCTACCTTTTAACCAAGCTATTGAAGTTGCTGAATCATATCAAAATTATAGCTTTCACCTGAACTATTTCCATCCTTTGACTACAAAAAAAAAAATCTCAAGGCTATAATGACTCCAGTGAAACGTAGTATATTTGTTGTTAGAACATAAGCCTAGTGCCTTATTGGTTGTTCTGTGCCATGACCTACTGCCAATTACCTATAGCAATGCAGAGGTCTCTGGACCTTCCAGAAAACAGTGAGGGTATATTTCAGTCCTTCTAAAAATTCGTAACTGCAGAAAACTTCTGAGAGTATTTTTAAAACACTCTTCAAATTTTCAAAAGAAACTTTTTTTTTAATTAATCCTCAAGAACTATTTTCAAGTTAGAGAACATCAGCTTCAGTATTTCTTTAATATTTCAAACATAATTTTCCACATCTTAAAAGCCGGTGTAAGAAGCACTAGACCTACTGTCCCAGTGAGTAACGAAGTAAAATATGAGTTCAGATGCAAGATGGTATTATTGTGAATTATAATGACTGAAGAGCTAATAACAGCTCTAAAGTCTATAGAGCAGAGCGTGACAGAGAGCCCAGTTTAACATTTTGTGTTGAGATTCTTCAATGCAAACTATACACCTTCAGAAAATGACTGTGGAAATCTTGCATACAAGCACAGCTGAGATGAGACAAACTAAATGCAGTAAACCTCACCAAGCAAAGTCTTGTGTATGGTATAGCTAAAGAAACATTAGGTAAAACCTCTTAAAACAAGATGGATGACCGCATACAAAAATCAAAAAGTTTCATTACTAAAATTAAGTAACAAAAATAATGTTCTCCTTTACTTACCTGCCAAAGCACAGGGCAAACATGGAATCCTGACACATCTGTTGTCATCACAACCACCTAACCTCACTCCCTGTACTGCCTGCATTAGGAGAAAACTACAGAACTTGATGAAAAAACCTCTTTATTTTACAGGGGATGAATAGCTATTAATAAAAATCTCCTCCTTAACAGAGAGGCTGCTACTATTTTCACATTAATCACTTTTCCTGATTGTGATTTTATTACGGACACTTAAGAGTTACCTTGATTTTGTCAATGTTGTCCACCAACACATGAAACATGGGGTGGAGAAATAAAAAGAGAGACTGTAACAGGAAGACTTAAATTCATGCACCTTCCTTTAGCAGGGATACACTTCCAAGTATAACTAAGTATCAACTATATTGAGAGCAGCTGCATGCAGGGTTTCTTTATCATATTATTAATGCTAAAAACATCAAATGTCCTTCTTTTGACTTCAGAGACTTAAGATTAAAGGTAGACAGAGCTCTGCATAACCTGAGTTTTAGGACAGAATTTCTTAAGAATTCAGTTTTCAGTAGGGCAGCAACCTACAGAATAGCTTTAAGAATTAAGACACCTTGAAATACGTGGCTTGAGATTATGGAAAATGTTAACTTACATGTACTAGCTGGCTTTGAGCTTGAGATTTCCCCAACAAAGATTGGCTCATCATCATCATCATCGTCCTCCTCCACTTCTTTCACTCTCTTTTGCCATGGTTCTAGCTCCTCTTCTTCACATTCCATAAATAATTCTGCCATCTTGAGACTACACAGTAAAAACCAAGACAGATACAAACTTTTCAGTACTTTCATGAAAGAAATGTTTCACTATTCAGTAAAGATTACTGCACTCAGTAATTCCTATAAAACAGTCTTCCCCTCTGTTCTATACAAGTTGAACCTGATCCAACATAGATCTTCGGAGATCAACAAACACTACAACACCTTCCTGATAATTACTTGAATTCTCATCCTCGCTATTAAAGACAAGAAAAGACCAAAGAGATCTTCCACGTAATTTAAAGGACTCTTGTACAATCTACCAGTAACTAACAGAGGAAGCCTCTGACACCACAGTGAAAAGCGTCTTTTAAAAAATACTCATATTCTACAGAAGCGATTGAAAAGAGAAGACTCTATAGGATGCAGGTAATATAGATGACAACTGAATTACTGGAACACTAGTTACAGCTTTATTCTCATTGCAACTAAAGAAACCTCACCCAACCAAAACCCCACCCAAATCCACAACCCACCACAGCCCAACAAATATTTTAAGATTTTCCCAGGGCTTTCCAAACCGTCACATTTTCTTTAAAACCCAACAAGATGAAAACAAAATGCCTGAAAACCCACACAACAAAATATAAACCAACCACCCAACTGAAAATAAAACAAAACAAAACACCCCCAACAACAAAACCCCCAAGTCACGCCCACAACACATTGTATAGTGTTTCCATTATCAATTAGGACACGATAAAAGTCTTGCACAGATCTCATTAAACTCAAGTCCACCATTCTTGGAGACTTGCTCTTGCAGTTATGAAAAGTTCTGTATGCAAATAGTAGTGAAAATATGTAATTCTTGCGATTGACTAAATTAACATCAGCACTTCTAATCACAAATGGGTTTATTTGTTTCTTAAATTTAAAGGTGAGGGCAAATGAAGTTTTCTTCTTTCTTATCTTCTAGCATAATCCTGAAAGTATTTTTGAAGAATACAGGAAACAAGAAACTTTTATATTTTTTTATGCACGCTACCAATAATCTGATTTACAACAAGACCAGTAATTTCATAAAACCACAGGACTGGCTTGGCAATAACCAGGATCAGAATCCCAATACAACAGCATTTGCTTTGCCAAGACACAGAGCTTCACAAAATTCAACATCTCCATTTTTTGGTAAATCAGAGGGGAAACAATATTCTTTTGCATGAGGAACCTGATAGTAATTTCAGCCAATATAGGAATTCCTTTAAATTAATGAGCAGTTAAAGCACATTAAATTCAATTCATTGTTGGACTGCTTCCGCAAAAAGGGGAGAATATCCAAGCAACAGTTCCTTTCACGAAGGCTACAATCGATATAAGAATATTTCTAGTCTTATTACCAGGCTACTCTCAATAAAAAACAAAACAAAACATTACCAATACTTCTCTCCTTCTTGTGCTGATGCGACACTTACCTGACAAAGTGAAATAGATAAGGAAGCCTGACTTCCCAGTATTATGCATTGACAGTTGTCAGAGCTGGACTCCCTTAACCTAACAGCCAGGGCATCAGACCAGTACTAATGTATATGACTACATCATTAAAGACCACAAGACCTTACACACAAGGCAACAAAATCAAGACTGCATTCATAATCATAAACCAAATTATCTATCTTGTAACAGAAAGCTGGTGTTTATTGAAGATATTTTTCCATACAAATTATCACAGGCAAGCAGATGGAATGATGCCCCCATTTGAATTCAAGTGCACAAGAATGGGACTGCTGGTGTTACATGCTCTCTTGAGGATAATATGAAGTATGAAAACTATACTACTTCTCTTCATCAGCTTAGGGTGCCAACATTAAACATGGTGCTAACAAAGAATAAAGTCACTCAAGTAGATACTCATCATGGGAAAAGAATATGAAGCCAATTTCCACTTAACAGAGACAACAAGGGCCACGTGCCAGGCCTTGGAAAGAGAATCAAGCCTGACTCTCCTATGTATAAGGATATTCTTTAGAATGCCTTTTCTTTACTAACACAAAGGCAAAGTTTAGACTTTAAATGCAAAAAGACTACTTGCAGAGATTTTTTTTTTCATGGAACTAATAGCATAAATATGAGTTGTAGGGTTTTTTATTAAAAAAAATCATCGTTGCATTTGACCTCAGGGAAAAAAAGGCAAAAAAAATCACAAAAATATACTCAGGGAATGCAAATGAGAGCACATGTAATTTATATTAAAAACACAACAGTCACAAGTACTCTGTGTTAGCAAAATTTTGACAAGATACATATAATAACCTCAGCCACATTATAATGCAGATAATTTGTTTTTTTTAAATACAGTTGCAAGTAATTTTATAACACAGGCATTGACTTTTAGAAAGTTACACCAACAGGTAGCACCTCTTATGGATGCTTCATTTTATGAATCAGGTAGTACATATTAAAGTCTCCTCAAAAGGCAACTCAAAACACATTGCAGCTTTTAAAAGGCAAGTATCAAGATTATTTCAGATCTTTTAAACTATTATTTTTTATTATTATTATTTCAATGATGTGATTTCAAGCCAAGCTTTCACTGGCTATATTTCCTGGCAACAAATCCAGCCCGAGTTCCCACCCTCCTCTTGCACTGCTCCCTCAATTGTGCTAATACAACTTTTCATAGGATTATGACATGAACTAGTGCAGGTTAAAAATAACCTGGCCCACTAACAGTTTTACCAGCATGACTGAGAGGTCAAAAAAAATCTGTGGCCTGAGCAACCAAAGTTACAATAAGGGGGAATGAACTTGATTACAGGAGATGTGCAAGAACTGCTCAAATGATCTCCACTGCCAAAGGAAATATCTACATTCATTTTTAGAGTATAACTAGCTTCCAAGTTTTCAGCTTCACTACATTAAGATAGAAAATGCATTCCAGGAATTCTGCTACTGGCTGCTCTCAAAGCCAAAGCCAACAGTGAATCCTTCCCCTACTCTCCCCAAGTATTTCTCAGTGGAGGTGCTGACAAGCATAAGAAAGGTAAACCTATTCACAATAGACTTTATTTTCTCTATTTTAATATGTATAAACATTATTTACACAGTCATACACACGTGTCCGTAAGGGTAGTCCATGGTAGTCTGAGACACCAATGAAATGCTGTACGTATATAATCCAAGTGTTTAAACCATTGCTCTAGGCTAAAAAGTGATGAAGTTATGAACAGGTTCTTGAAAACATTTAAAAATCATTAGACTATACCAATATATCACTTCAAAATGCAACCGCCCAGCAAAAGCTAAGGCTAGTCATGAAAATTCATTCAGCAAAGCACAGCTAATCAACCATCTTAAAAAACACAAGCCCATGGAAAACATTATAGTTACTAGACAAACAAGGAACTAAAAACCTGTTGTAGACATAAAAAAACCCCGTAACTCATTGCACAAGAGAGGGATTAGCTGCTAATGAAAGGTGTTTTAAAAGCACTAGTTTGCATACTTTCACTGCTCATGGCAATTATATTTAAAGATACCTAACTTTATTAAAACTCAGTTGTATTTATAACCTTTTTTTTACTGTTAAGATTTTAAAGCACTCACATAGAAACAAAAATGATGCATTAGTAAATATATCAAGAATTTAACAGTTGTAGAGAAAACAACAGAAAGTGATCTATAAAAGTATACTTTAAAGATGCATAGAAAATCATGGCAAATGTAGCTGCAGTAAGATGTAGAGTTACTGAAAACTCATTTATTACTTTAGATGCAATTGACCTGTTCCACTCTTAAGCTCAAGTAAGCTTTCCAATACTCAATAATTCTTTGGATTGGTTTAAAATAACTGAAACGAAATCCCTAATATGAAACTGATAGTTATCTTAAAGAGTGAGGACACCTGCATTAACCAGAAACTTCTCAGATTAGCCTTATCATCTTTCCATAACAGTATCACCGAATCAAACTTTTTTTTAACTCCAGTTTAATAGCTGCACTTCAAATGAAGACGGAAACTACATTATTTACAATGCAGATTATATGGTGAGCACTCAGGTTGTATTTTTCGGATGACTTCCCAAAAAGGCACATAACTTTGCATCATGTTAGCTGTAGAAGAGTGTGTAATCCACAACTTCACCGGGACTGTATTTTTCTTGAACGCTGCATTTGTTTGAGCAGCGAAGAAACGATGACCAAGCTGAAACCGAACTTGAAAGTTTTGAAAAGCCAAAACATAAGTCCACTTCCCTCAAAACCTAGTCTAAATAGCCAACACTACCCGCTCTGCCATGAGACGGCATAAGCTCCGCCTAGGGAAGAGCGATACTGCCTTTGCGAACGAGTCAGAAGTTCACACCCCCGAGCTGCGATGGGTGCGAGGCCGCTGGAGAAAGCCCAGTCCCCGAGGGCAATCGAGCAGCTGCCACTCCGCCCGCAGCGCCCCTGGCGCCGTCGTCTCTGGCGCAGCCTGTCCGCCCTGCGTCCCGCCTTCCTACTGCCGGGTGACCGCAAGGACTCGACCGAGGCCTCAGGTTCGCGTCTGGATGAGGCCCGCATACCACAGCCGTGGCGGGAGGGGTGGAGGCCCGGCGGCAAGCCCAGCATCCGCTGCCAATAGCCGGGGGCCCTGGCCGCGGCCTACCCCTGGACGGTGGGGGCCGAGCAAACCGAGCCCTCCCCGCGATAGCTCTGCGGGTAGTCAGCCCCACGTCCTAGCGGGGCGCCTCGGACAGCCCGAAGAAGCCGTTGCGGCCAATGGACCCGTTCCAGGGAGGCGAGAGGGTTGCGAGGCCGTGCTCCGACCTAAGATGGCGTCGGTCTCGCAAGCGACAATCCCCCCGCGGCCCGCTCGCCGCCGAGCGGCGGTTCCCTCCGCCTGGGGAGGCGGCAGACCGTCCCGGCAGGAAAGGCCGAGGGGAAGATGCGGTCTGGCTTACCGTGCTGCGCGTCCGGAGAGGCCGCGGCAGGCCACCCCGCGCCCTTCCTCCGGGGCCGGGGGGCGGGGGGGATGGGAGGCGGTGGGGCCGTCAGAGCCACCTCACATCGCCGAACCGCGGCGCCCCACCTCAGCCGCCGCCGGGGGAGGGCGGGCGAGGGAGGCGGGGGTGGCCGCGCGCCGCCCGGCGCGCTGACTGACGGGTAGCGCGCAGGTCGGCCCCACAGCGGCGCCTGCTTTCCGGAGGCAGGGGGGCGGGGCCGGGCGGGTGCCGCGCGGGGGCGGGGCCAGTGCCACGCGCCATGTGCCGGGCCTCACACCCCGCGGCCGGAGGCAGGTTTTGGCCTAGCGCGCGTCGGCCTCCTCGCGCCTGCCGCCGAGCCCGGCCTTCGCCGCGGGCCAGGAGAGGACCGGCGAACAACACTCAGCCCGGCCCGGCCCCGTAAGTAGTAAGCCGCGCTTGCTGAACGAGCGCGCGCTGTTCTCGGTAGGCCATGACCGGCCCTCAGGCCTTCCCCTTAGGGAACAGTTCGTCACAAGCACCAGTAAACCCGCAGAGGCGCATGGCCAGGCAAGCTAGGGAGAGCTGTAGCAGCCCTTAACATTAAATATAAATAACCGAGAATATAATGCAAAGGATGCTGCTGGAGTCAGGGGCACGTAAGATACTAAACTGAACCGAGTTCATTGTGTGCCTGCGTTTTCATTGCATTTTTTCATAGCCAGTTATCCTGTGGGTTAAAAAACAACCAAATACAGAGTCAACTATTCCAAACCTTTACTAAGATATTGCCATTACTTTCAGCGGGACACGGCAAAACTGGTAGACAAGGCCTTAACTGGGTAATGAAGCTGATCACTAGAGAACACAGTTTAAGAGCACAGTGCCAGAAAGAGCTGCACTTTTACTCGCCTCAGAATTTGCGTATGAAAGTCTTTGAATCAAAAGGTGATCAAGAAATTTCTTTCTCATGCATTTTTGTCTAATACTCTCTCACCTTGGCCCCAAAACATGTGATTCTTCCTTTAGTAAAGTATGAAAATATTTCTGGTGAGTTTTGAAGATAAAAAATGGAAAAGTACTTAACAAAATGTAATTTGTATCTCAACTTTTTCAGCCCATTCTTCTCACAACTTACTGTTGGTGGCATCTGCCATAGCTGCCTTCAAACATTCTTAATTTAATGTAAATTCTTCTGAAGAACACATATTTGAGAGAGAATTAAGTCTCCTGAACTCAAGCTCTAGAGATTGAACTACTGTATTTAGCGTGCAGAATATTCTGTTCACCATTACCTTTAGCCTCAAGATGCTTCCAAAGTACTTTTGAATCTCAGAGAAGTGGAAAGAAAAATTAAACAAAATTAGTAATTAAATAATTGCTGCTTAGTGATTATGCCATTAAATCATTTGGATATTACACTTTAGTAATTAATTATTAAACTATGCCATTCTGACAAAATGTGAGGAAAAAAGAATAAAGACATTATTCTTTATATGTGGCAGAAAATGGAGAAAAAGAATGGGAACTAGAGGGGGGAACTTATTTTAGAAGTGACTGGGAAGATAGAAGTGTAATCCCCTTATTTGGAACTCATTTACCTACTGAGAAATCACTGTGGGTGCTTATGCTCTTTATAAAGAGAATATTAAGATTTCAAGGTTAAAACATTGAAAACTGTAAAATAACAATTAAGATCAACTCTGCGTGTTTAATTTTTTACATTTTTCCATTCTGAAGGTGTACAGTTGCATACTGTCTGTTCTGCAAAACCCCTACCCAAATCCTCAGACAAATTTATTTGAATGTCATGTTTTTGCAGCATTCTACAAAATCACAGGAGCAAGAGAAGTCTACCAACTGAGAACTAATAAGCCTTCCAACACTGAAACTCACAAATGAATGAAGGATAGTAAATAGTCCCTAATTACACAAAAATAGTTATTTCCAAGGCTCCCTTGGTTTATAGGTGAGCATCATGGCTAAGTTTAGTAGAGAGTTAATTAGAAAGCCCTAAAACTTTGTGTTGCAGCAAATAATTGGTGACTAACTAAGAAAAAGTTCAATGAGATCTGAGAAAGCTTTTTGTAAAGAAGAGTCTGAAAACTTAGTGTACTATGATACAGCTGAGCTGTGTCCCCTTGACATTAAGATGGGAGACTTCAGAGACTGCATCAACAATGAAGGTGCCCTTCTAATGTTCCTTATCAGCCGTGGAAATTACATGGGAGGTACTAGGGTGGAGGAGAAATAAAACCAGGGATTCCTGCCCTCCACACTTGGTGTTAGTCCTTGGCAGTCACTGCTGTAAGCCAGCAGATCCAGGCCATTCAAAAACATAGTCCTCCCTGGTGTCCTTGCAATAAGGAAGGCATAGGCAGATGCACCACCCAGGAAGATTTGTACCTCCTACAGGACAGGCCATCATGGTGGAAGACATGCGGTACTTTCAAACACAGTCTAAAAAATTGCAAGTGATGAAGATGCCAGACAGAATTAAGTACTCTGAAGGAAGGCTGTATTATATGTGAGAGAAAGTACTGACAAGGTAAGGACACTTTAGCAGGACCATGCCTGGAAACTTACAGAGAAAACTGCGAACTTAAGATACACTCTAAAAAAGAAACTTAGCAGAAGCTGATTACAGAGAACAGTTTTATTTCATGCAGTTGAGCAACATTTATGCAGCGTTGGCTAGAATGGTAAAGTTAGGCTTGTAAGCTAACTAGTCTGAATTACTTCATCATCAATCTACTACCCTGTGACTTAATTACTAAAGAGACATGCCTTTCTAAGAGTTATTGACAGTAATGTCTCATCAGGATCTTTTTGTTCTTTTTTTTTTTTTCCCCCTCAGAAACAAACCACAAACAACAGTGTGCTGCATTTGTAAAGTAAAGACACTTGTTAACAGACTAACATGGATGCAGGCAACTAGACACATTGGTATGTTCAGCTCTGGCAGCTGTTTGACCTGCCAGTCCAATCAAGACCCAAAGTCTCTTAGCTGTTGGAATTTTGATTCTCCACTGCTTCTTTTTCTTTTGTAACAGGAAATTAAAAAAAGCAATGATGGATTCATAAATTTATTGCGAGTATAGATTCTCTGTGTTGCTACTGTGATCTGCCCCTTCTGCTCTGCAGGTCTTTTATTTCTGTTTCTCCATTGTGAATTGCCCACTAAACTATCATTTGTTCTATCCCAGGGGTCTGTTCCCCTACATCCTGTATCCATCAGTGATGGACTGACACACAAGAGTCTCATTTTGACAAGGTATACGGAAATTGGTTAAGAAACTGGTAGCTGTATTGCTCACACCACCAGAAGATGTATCTTCTCTCTTGACTTCTTTGACTCTATGCTGGCAGAGGGACGAGTGCAGTAAGGTAGAAATTATGAATACAGCTATCGACTTTATTCTGCATATCAACCAGCAGTTCACATTGTTCTTATTTTATGTTCAGGCTTTTTGAGGCAAAAGTGAGCATGAGAATTTTGCAGGTGAGATAGGCAAAGGGGAGGCCAATTGGAAAACAAAGCATGTTTTCTTCAGTAGTAATTAATAAAGTTGCAAGAGAGCAGTTGCTCTCCATTGCTTCAGCTCATATATTAACAACAAAAATATCCTCATATTGATTCATAGACACTAGAAAAGAACTAGGCCAGCAAATGTCTGCCATTGATTTCTGTAACCAAAAGCCTCAGTACAATAACTTTCAAGATGGACATCTGTTTTCTATTGCAGAAAAAAAAAAAACCCTTGGGCCTGGGAAAAAAAATCCTCATACTCTGTATCAGTTAGAAGGTCTTTAAACAAGGCATGCAATGTCTGCAAAAGCTGGATAATTACTATTCACCCTGCCACCATACTTTTTAACTAGCTGGTCCTTTTGGTTTTTAGCTATAACCATCTCAGTCATAAGTAGATAAAAGCTAAAAATTCTGTTAAGGTTTCTAGTGACACAAATAGTTTGGTTTAACTGCTTTATTATTGGGGGATATCTCCAGATCAAGACCACAGAGCTAGATAGTAGGAAAGTAGGAAATGTAGTTGATTCTTTAGAAACTTTGCTATGCAAGGACAGCAAAGTGTGTGCTTAAAGCACCCTACCTCTTACCATGAAATCATAAGATGGATTGTGTTTTATTTATCCGTAGTTACAGGCTGACTTGGAAAACCTTTAACTATACCATTAAACATACACAAAATGAGATAGGCATTACAAATTACATTGTCTTTGGATTAAGATTTCATAGAGATTCTTAGAACTATTGCAATTGACATTCATCTTAGGAAATTAATTTTGTTACTATAATGAACTAACCCATTTCATTAGATTGAAAGAGTCTTCACTTCCCCAACTCTTTCCACAAACAACAGAGGTCAATGGGAGATAGTATCTGAAAGAAAAGGGAATTCACATTTCTTAACTGAAGCAGTGATAGATCTTACCATAAACTATTTGTGCAAGCCTCTTACAAGTTTATAGATGACATAAACATGAGGATGAATTAAGCTACCCCAAGCATGCAGATACCTCTGTCACAGAGCTTGGGGGTCAATGTAACAGTGTCAGCAATGTTCCAGTTGAAGGAAAGTGCCGTATACAAAGAAATTTAAATAGGGGTCATGAGTTTACCTACACAAATACAAGCAGAGTACTAGGAAAACATAAAGCTATCAAGCTTTTTAGGAAAACAGAACTTTTACAGATTAAAATGTTAATAGTCCATTTCATTAGACATCTCCTTCTACTCTGATGCTAAAATATCTCTCTCATGATTTTCAGTTTCAGGTTGATATTTAAAAGTGAACTTTGAATGTTTTCTTTACAATTTAGTAAACAAAATTAATATTTGGTGGTTGAAGAATAAATAAGTCATGTTCTGAAAAGTCTGGATGAGTATCCTGAAAAACACATTTTAGATGTGGCTTGACTTTAACATAATACTGCCTTATTAACACAAGTTTAC
Source organism: Megaceryle torquata (assembly GCA_024611175.1). Taxonomy (NCBI): domain Eukaryota; kingdom Metazoa; phylum Chordata; class Aves; order Coraciiformes; family Cerylidae; genus Megaceryle; species Megaceryle torquata. The sequence goes on along the minus strand of JANIJG010000198.1, from coordinate 270 downwards.
TTCATCAGATTTACCTAGGGAGCCTGAGGGAGTCCCCATTACTGAAGACTTCCAGACTAAGTTAAAACAGGTCAGAAGCAGTCTTGGTATATTTGGTGCTCCTAAGCTATTGGGGGAAGCACTACTAAACTAACATGAAAAAAATATACCTAATGATTTTATGGTTTGTTTTTTTCTAAAAAAAAAAAAAAAAAAAAAAAAAAAAAAAAAAAAAAAAAAAAAAAAAAACAAAAAAAAAAACAAAAAAGGGGGAAGGAAGGGAAAGAAAAA
>JANIJG010000197.1:9812-35910 GCA_024611175.1 Megaceryle torquata | reverse complement strand
CCAGTACCTGAGAGGGGCCTACAGGAAAGCAGGGGAGGGTTTATTCACAAGGGTTTGTAGTGACAGGACAAGGGGTAATGGCTCGAAGCTAGAAAAGGGCAGATTTAGGTTAGACATGTGAGGGTGATAGATCACTGGAATAGGTTGTCCAGAGAGGTGGTGGAGGCCCCGTCCCTGGAGACATTGAAGGCCAGGCTTGCTGAGGCTCTGAGCAGCCTGACTGATTTGGAGATGTCCCTGCTAATTGCAGGGGGGTTGGACTAGGTGACCTTTTGAGGTCTCTTCCAACACAATACATTCTATGATTCTATGCCAGATCAATGAAATTCCAGCTGCCTTATTGCCATTCTTCGCACAGCTTAAAAAGACCAGCTGAGATGTCACTGGTAGGAACTGTAAGTGTAGTGTTATGACACTATATATAATACATTGGTTTCTGTGCCTCAGAATCACACAACATGGAAATGTTTTATAAAATGACTAGAAAATGTGCCTTTCCTCAGCTCTAGGGTTGCTTTGTATTCTCTGTATTCACCATATAGTATAGGTTAATATCAACTACCTAAATCACAGTACTCTGTAGAATGTGATAATTGTACGTGAGTTCTGCACCATCCTCTGTTTGTGAAATCTCACAAAGAACATACTGTCCAACAGCCCTTTTATGCATCCATTCCAAACAGCCACTAAACCAGTAGAGAATAATGTTCTCTCTTACCTGCTTGATCTGTATGTGGATCATTGGAAATGTGCGATTATTTTAATTACTTGAATTTTTCCTTGAACCAATTCCACTGCTACTGATCTTAACTGGAGTATGCTGATGCACAGGGTAATTGCACAGAACTTCTACAGTAAACCCAGAGCATGAGACTTTTTGCTGTTGGATGGTGAGACTGAATTTTGCAGATACTGGCTACAACTTCCAGACATTAGGCACTTTGGCAGGAGCTCAGATATCAGAAATCCCAGACAGATGCACAGCAGTTTATTGTGTTAATAAGGCAGGCTAGGATTTCTTACACACCACCCTCCCTCCCCCACCCAGCTATAAATCCATGTCTGGATAATGAAAATATAATATAACTAACAAGTGGTGTGTAGAGCTGCAGCATGAATGAAGCCCCATTTCCTATGGACCAGTGCCTTGTGGTTGGTTGGCCTTGATGGTTAAGGTCCAAAAGTCTCAAGGCTTTTCCTACAACTGAGTATAAATACTGGTGTGCAGATTCTCATGTATCATAAAAAAAAATGTGAACTCCTTCTGCAGCCTTTGCCTCAGCCAGAAAACGTATTTATCTATGGTCAGTTTGACCATCAATTCCTGCAGAATGTATGGAAACATAATAATCTTTGAGATCAGTGTCCTTTCATTTAGTTTCAGTTGAAATCAGACTGTGGATTCCAAAGCTATTTAGGAAACACACATGCATACATATTGAGTGTAGTCAGACAACTGCTGACAGCAGAGCAAACTATGGTAGAAGCAACACTATGTTTTTTATAGCTGTCATTAGTGAAAAGTTAGAGTATACATTTAATAATTCTGGATGTCTGCAGGGGAAAATAATTGTCTTTAAAATTTCTGCTTTGACAAGTTTGGACTAAATCTTGATTTGTGCCTTTGGAAATAATGCCAAATGAATGAACTGTCTTGGAACTTCCAAGACACAGAAATAGGGTAACAACAATAAAAGACAATAAAGTAGGACATTACGAGACTATAGGCTTGTGAAATTTAGATTAGTTTTGAGGCTGCTCTGGAGCTGTACTCTGACACTAACCTACAACTTAGTTACCTGAGGTGCCTAAGAAATGCTTGTGCATTCCTTGTCTCTCCTTTCAAAAGACATTTGAAAGGTAGTTCTTAGTATGTTATAATTTTCGGGACTTTTAATCCTTACAAAGCAAATCCAGATACCTTGGCTAGCTTTCACAAGATCGAAGAATCAACTTTTTAATGAAAAGCAATAAATAATTCTGATTCTATTTATAGCACTGATTTAGTACTGATTAAAGCAGAAAACCTAGTTTTTCTCTGAGATAATATATTTCTGTGATGCATATAAATTACAGTTGTAATACATAGTTTATCAGAGGCTTAGCACCACTAAAATATTATTCTTGGCAGATAACAGTTTTAATGAAATCTGAACCACAGTATTTACTTTTCATAAGAGATTCATGCATTCATCCATGGAAGGCTGGAAATCAGACCAGCTACGACCCATTCAAAAATATGGAAAAGCCTGGAGAGTGAGTCCATGGAAGTGGCACTGACTACCTGCAGCTTACTCTCCTTTGACAGGAGCTGATGTCTAACACATCTTGCTTTGTCCTTGGCTTTAAAACGTGACACCTCAACAGCCCCGAGTCCCTGCTGATGCTGCCTCATGACACTGCTTTTCTGATTTCTGCAGATTAATGGAGAGATTTACTGAGACAGAGATGAGTTATGTGTCAGTGTGTTTACTTCTCAGGAGAGCTACCTCATTAGGAACTCACTTTGCATTTGCCAATTCAGTGCATGCTCAGACATTGAACTGTGAGCAGGTTCACATGCACTTACATATGTACTCACACTTGTGTATACACAGAGGAACAGTAGCTTTGAAACTGCATACTTGAAGGGAAAAGATAATATTTTAAGCTGATAACAGATGAAATCTAGACATTTTGTCTCTCTATAGCCTCTGCATTTGTGAATTAAATGGCTGTTTTGATAGCTGAACTTAGTACTGAGATACTTCTGTTACCTTTACCTTACTAAGGTATAGAGCAGAGCAGTGAGAGTTTCTGAAGTGATCAAGGGAATATGTGCTCAGCTTTCCAGAAGCAATAGAACAATGGGCATTTAGGAGAAGACAAAAATGCTATTTATGTATGGTTGTCGTTTGTTTGGTTTTCTTTGGTTCGTTTTTGGGTTTGGTTTGGTTTTGTTGTTGTTTGTTTTTTGGTGTTTTGTTTTTGTTTTCTTTTTTCTTTTGCAGTATGTATTATTTCCAATTTCATTTCTGACATTCTTTCTCTTTTCATTTGATCTCAATGTTCAGTTCAGCTGTATTCTAAGATTTTTAATCTAATAATGGTTAAAATTCAGGAGTAAAAGAAACATGTTACAGAAATGCTTATAATTAGGAACTAGCAATTTCCATATTAGTATGCCACATCTTGTGATCCTTATGAAGAGCAGAAAATACTGAGGAATATGGAAATGCATTTACTATGCCATAGGGTACTTCTGATAAGATGCACACACCTGTGCAGTCTCTGATGCATCCACAAACTCTATCAGTAGCTTTTTTCCTCTTAAGATTTTGAGATCTTACTGGAAAATCTGAAATTATTTTTGATAGCTAGACTTTGATAATGGAAGATACCTTACTATGTCAGTCTATATCAAAGTACTAAAGAACACTCTGCAGTTCTTTAAGCATGTCCAGATAAAAATTACAAGACCTATAAAATGTCTGAACATTGCAGCTATATATACAGTGGTGGCTTTTATGATATGCCGTGCTCACATAGAATTTCAAAAATATAATGCATTTTCTGAGCTATTCTTCTAGAATATACTCTATTGTTTTACAACCCATGTTTTCCTTTTAAAATTAATTCTGCTAAAGAAAATAGATGTAAGGTGTCTCTCACTAGGCTGGCAAATAAAGTGAAATAGGCTGTAGTAACTTTAAAATTAATTTCAGTCATTTCTTACTGCCTGTTTTTAAAAGTTAAGTGACATATCATCATGTATGGCCCATCAGAGTGTTTATTTTGTTCTTTACAAAGGACTATTATATATATATGTGTATATATATATACTGCCAGTAACTTCCTGCATATCTATGATAACTGATTAATGGAATTTCTTCTTTAAGAGTGAAAAAATCTATACCTATGACTACACTGTAGAACATATTCCTATTAAAGTCAAAGTGATCATCTGGCAAAGAGGAATTTTAATATTTCTTGTGTTCTTAACCTTATCATAATGCTATATCTTCTCTGGAGATATTCAAAACCCTCCTCGACACATGCCATGCGACCTGCTCGGGATGAACCTGCTTTGACAGGGGGGTTGGACTAGATGATCTCTAGAGGTCCCTTCCAACCCCAACCATTCTGTGATTCTGTGATATTAATGCATATTTTAAAATATGTTGGCTATTTTTTATTTATGGCTGCATGGGTATAAATTAAGATGTCCACTGATAATTTCTAGATATTCCTTATTTATGCTACAAATTAAAAGAAAACTTGGCAAATATTTTTAGATTGTCCTACAGTAATATATATTCATGCTGCAGAACAAAATATATTTCCCAAAGTTTCAGGGCTTCTAACTGGGCTTTTAAACATTCTTTTTGAATTCTCCCATTTATACAAGGCAGAAGAATATTTAAAAATATTTACTTGCCAACAAACTCTTTCAGGCTGCTGTCCTAAATGCAAGAGCATATAGGACAAAATGCCCACAATCCAATGGCACCAAATACTATTCTCACTCTCCTCATTAAGGCCAGAAGCTTGTGTTTCACTCTTCCATTAAAAGCAAACAATAAAACCCAAACCAAAATAGCCTGCTCTAGAGAGCCATAGCCAGTGTCTGCTATTTACCTAAGCATTGTTAGCTTCTGGCAGCCAATAAAAGCTCAAAGAATGAGGCACAGCTCTTTGAAGAAAAAAAAGTTCCCTCAGCACACTGAAAAGTGTGTGCTTTTCCCATCTGACATTCTTGCTAGAGCTTCACAATCTCTGGACAGACCGTGTGCCCTCTGGAGCAAAGCAGTCTTAAACACATCAGTAAATATCCTGCCTCTTCTGAGATTGGTAGCAAATATCCCACTGCAGACAGTATTTCACCATGTTTATCCAGACTCTAAGATATTCCTTGGTCTTCATGGGATCCCACTATGCAAACAGCATTTTCCTATACACTGGCATAAAAACTGATCCTGGATTGCTTTGGCACAAATACTAGCAGCTGGCATAAGCCAGGGTTATATATACCACTCCCAAGACTAGAGAGGCATGAATATCTGTAACAACACCATTTCACCACTTCTCCCAGTCCTGGCTTTCATAACACAGATCTCAGCTTATCCAAAGGATACAGACAATTTCTTCTAAGAATCACTTAAGCATTGAGAAATTACTTCTCCAATATGCTACGTGTTAGTTAGAGAATTCATGTGAGGTGATATAAAGGTTTTATTAGCACTTATTTAGGATGACCTTACATTATTAACAATTGGCAAAACCAAAAGTGACTCATGTGGTCATCCTAAATGCACACCAAGAAAGCCTTCATGCTACACTGCACCAGTAAGGTCGGCAAGTCATCAGTGAGGCACATTAACTAGCTGACAAGACTGACTTGCCTCTGGAATGTAACTCTGGCTCATTATACCTATTAATTTCTATGCTCTGTGAGGGATGGCATGTTTCTGAAGCAGATTGGTATACCACAGCAAAAAAAGCACTTGCTTTTTTTTCTGTGATGTGAAGATGAAAATTTGATTTCCATCTATTTGAGCCTAAGAAGCAACCATATGACAGGCAGGCCTTCGAGCATAGGTAAAATGAGGCAGGATACACATGTCTGTACCCTAATGGTGTGCTTATGTATCAGCCAAAAGCCTCGACAAAGCCTCATGTGCTAAACCAACAATTTTCATAAAACAGTTTCGTTTATACTGTGGATTTTACCATGGCATAGTTTTTTTGAATCATCTCATTACTCAGATTCTTTATGTGTCTTCCACAGTTTTGTCCCAGTCAGTATAGCTGCTAATGTGTGAAAGCAAGGCTGAAAGGGGAAGACCTGCAATTTGTATGAGTTAGTTACATTTATTGTATTAGCTTATTGTTTTACAATTGCCACGCAATTAATCCTGTGACAAAAAGGAATCAGTTGAATGTTGTGCATGCAATTGTGACCACATCTTGGATAATGAGAACATCCTGTGAGAAATAACTAATCTATTCACTTCTATGAATAATATCACTTGGGATTTTCTCATACTCTTCCCCACATACATAGGATTCCTTTCTTGCTTTTTCATTTCCAGTTATTTATTCTTGTCTCACTTCTATCATATTTCCTACAATAATTTCATGTGAAAATCTTTCTCCAACTGGTAGATGCTGTAACAATGACTTTCTAGCACATTTTTGTCCAGAACACTTTATTGAAATAAGACACCTTTGAAAAGCAGACACTTCTGGGAATGAGGACAGGAGCCAGTACAGTGATAAAAATGCAAGACGGTGGCAAAAAGCAAACCATTATTGCTAATAAAGGTGCCACTGGGTCATTAACATTCATTCAAATATTAGGAAACAGATTTTGGCTTTGTAATTTTTTTTATTTTTCTTTTTATGATGTTCTGGTTTTGCAAGATGTAGTCACAATTGCATTCACAACATTCATTTTATTGCCTTTGACTGATGAATATTTGCAGTGGCTGAATCAGTGAGATCATTTGAACCTGTGGTGCCAGACAGTCTAAGCTTGCTGCATGAGGATACCCCTTTCCTGATATCTTTTTCCTTTTAATAAGCAGTGTCTTTTTTAGATTTACTTAGAAATTCTTTTTTTTTTTTTTTCCCCAGGATGTTTGGCAGCTACTGGGATTTTCACTGGTAGAGTGGTTGTATATTTACTTAGTTGTCAATTTGCCACCTTTCTTTTAATTCCAGTTGAATAATCCACCTGTCTGATGTTTATTTCTCCTTTGGGTTCTCCAGTAAATCTCAGAATTCAGACTGGTATATCATTTTCTATGCTGTAGCGAATTTTTTTTTTCTTAACTTAGCTAATGTTTGGTACATTTTTTTTACCTTTGCCAAAAAATGGGTTTGTTCCAAAAATATGCAAAACTAGTCATGTTCTATCACCATTCCTGAGAATAGAATATGAGATGTCAATAAACAGACTGACCGGAGAACACCGATTAGGCTGGTCAAGGGGAAATTCACATGTTCTATGATTGCAGGATGAAAGGAAAGCAAACAAAAGCTACCAGATGATGCAATCTTATTATTCATTTACAATATTTATAGATAACTGAGTTTACAAAATGTATTAGCTCAGCATAAAGTAAAACATCTAGGGAATTAGTATTTAATGAGATGGGTCTAAGGAGATCCAGGGACATGTCCTACAGCTCTGAACCTCAGCTGTGTAGAGATGTGTATTTGGATCAGTTACGTTCATCTACAGCTATAGGAGAGAGTGGCGCACTTTCAAGGTGTGATTTTTCTCACCTATTTTAGTTGATTGTTTAAGGAGGAGAGGAATCATGCTCCAAATTGCAGAGTGTAAGTGTGCTACAGCATTCCAAAGAAGCTAGAGCTCTGATGATGATCAGGAGACACATGCACATCCAGGCATAGATAGGTGAATGATGCCCTGTGCAGAATGTCAGGGAAACAAAGGCTCTAGTTGCTCAAGGAATGAAGCAGAAGACTTCTTACTTAATAATCTTGTCAGTCCTGCATAGTATTTATCTTAGGGTACAAGGAAAAGTGGCAGGAAAAGTGGGCAGTCTGGGACAATTATTTCTCAGTCTTTCAGATTAGAACTATAGAGTTTTGTTGAAATAAATGCTAATTTCAGAGTGCTTTAAACTTCTCTTTTCCATGGCTTTATTAAACATCATGGTCATGAAACTAAAGAATCAATTTCTTATATTTGTTGATGTGGCTGTTTGTGTCCATGCATCTCTTTCCTGCCCAAACCGTTCTGTCACTGTTTTACCTTGGGCAGAGGAGGGACAGTAAGGGATGGAGAAATATTAAGACACCAAATTGTTGCATAAAAGAAGAAACAAAGTCTCCTCTAAAAATGATTTTGTCACAAGATTTTTTTTTCATGGAGGTCTCATTAGTGAGTTTGCTTATGGAGCATCTTCAGGACACAACAGGACAGATTAGTACAGAAATCTATTGAGGTGATTCACCTCAGCAGCATCAGAATTTGAGAAGAATTGCAAATGTGTTATATCATATGAAGCAAATACCATGTTAAAAAAATACACCCATTCTGAATCCCAAGGAAACAAAGTATTTACAGAGTACCAGTTCTCCAAACCTTCTACTAACATACATGAAATTTTAAGTCAGAGGGGATTGTTTTTTCATTGCTTTCTCGACAGATGCACTGCTATTGTATTACCGATAGCTGTTTTAGTCGCAGTAGATGACTAACCTGGGGCTATCTTACATTGAAATCAACTGTTTTGTGTTATTTTCTCCAAATATAACTGCATAAAGCAATAAAATATGTTGCTTTGTAATGGAAATTTACATGGTACATAAATTACAGGAAGAAGCACTTAAAATTTTAGTCTTATGAAAATCAGTAACAAAGTAATATTGATTTTACTGGGAAAAATAAACAAGCCAAAGTGATAAATCATCACCTCTAAACTGATTGCTGAAAATCAGACCTGGAAGACTGATACATGACATTTTACAGTAGTTGGTCATAAAATGATGCACTTCCTAGGAAAATTTAAAAAAAAAAAATCTAGAGCCTAGCTGTGACAATCAACGCTTAATCCAGCAAATGATTGAACACTGGAAGCAATCATAGCAGATAATGGACTGGAGACACTGAGTCTTCACAATCTTTGTTGTTATTGAGAACTGACGAAACAAGAGCCCTGTGATAATTCACTTCAGGATACAGAAGGTATAGTCAGTGTATTCATAGGAGCTAAAATGCAATTTTCAAAATATGAAACCAGTAACATTTTCATGCTTTTTATTAACATAAAGGAGATTTTTTTTGAGTGGCATCAGCCTGTGGAAATTCATCGGGATTATATTTTTTAAGTAGAGCTCTTATTATTGCAATTAATTTCAGTTCTGTTCTACTGTTATTCATGGAGAAATAGGATCATTACTCACTATCAAGAACAATCTAATGTGCCAACATCATCGTAAAAAGTGTCCTATAATGAGCACCCTACCTAATTGTATGTGATAGTGACACCTCTCTGTATAAACCAGATTTGCTTTGAGTTTCTCTTTTAATCTATTTCTTTTACTTTTCTGTATGTATAGCAAAGTTGCAACAAAGTTCATGTCTTCAAAAAAACCTCTTTAGTTTTGATGTTTGGTCCATGTGGTAATAATGCATTACTGATTTAAAGGCAAAGTTTCCAAGTTTTTAGAATGAGAAACTATATTTCTAAATATAAGCCCTTTTGGTGTTTTCAGAGAATGAAAAATGTACAAGAGAACTGCCACTTTTCTTTTTCATCTTTCCTGTTGTGGTAGTTTTAGAGACACTAAATGATTCTGGTTCTTTTTGGAGGACTTTATGGTGAAAAACAGCCCTGGCTGAGGACATTTAATGCTGGCATAAAGTGCATGCCGTATTTTTCCACTTTGCACCACAAGAGAAAGCATAAAATTTATAATATTTGTCAAACACTGGATAGAGTGCAAAATCCCAGAGCAGGTTTTTCTGAATTCTGCAAATGCCAGGAAGGCAATGGATAATGGATTGGTAGTAAAACGTCATGCCAGGGGATAATACTGGCCTGCCATGAAAGTCCCAGAAGAAAGAAAAGCTGTATCATAAGCAGCCTGTTGCCAAAAAGCTATGAGATCAAGTAAGGGGGTGCAGCTGCCAAGCAACAGTGTGACATTTCTATAGTTGTGAACTTATTTTTCTAATTCTTTCCCCGTTGAATAACCACAGAATCATTTAAGTTGGAAATGTCCTTCAGGATCATCAAGTCCAACCGTCTACTAATTATTATCTGGAACACTAAACCATGTCCAGAAGAGTCACATCTAGACTTTCTTTAAACACCTTCTCAGATGATGATTCCATCATCATGAGACTAACCCCTCTCTCAGTAAAAAAAAAAATTGCCTAATATCCAACCTAAACGTCCCCTGACAACTTAAGTACATTTCCTCTTGTCCTATCACTAGTCACCTGGGAGAAGAGACCAACACCCACCTCACTACAACTAACGCACTAATGCTAATTCCTCTGATCAGGCAGGCTGAGGTGATCTCTCCCAGTGTTACTATGATCACTGAATAGGAGCCATAGGCAATGACCTGGAGATGAGACTTTCCTCATCAGAGTCACTCACGGGTTAACACTAAAAAGTTGTACAGAAATCCCAAGGGTCTTTTCCAACCTGAATGAAAAGTTAATTTTCCCTCCTTAAATAATTCTTTCATAGAGAGCTACTTATCTTCATGTTTGCTCTTTACATGACACAATCTGTACTTCAGACTTCTCACTTCAGGTAAGTTTGCCATGCTACAAAACTAGTGCTGATCCTACTGCTAAAGTGAAACAAAGTGACTCACTAGGTTTCTGTCCTGTGTCTCAAAACAAATAACACAGATTTATGGTTGATCTGTTCCATGCGACTACAGTAAACTGGAAAGACACTGAATGCTTAATAAGGCAATAATTTTTATTTCTTTTTTTTTTTAAATATTGGTTTGGTTCACAGATATGATAGTGTATAAGGTGTGAAATTAAGTTCTTTTTAACTAAGAGTCAGTATCTAAACCAACCAGTTTTTATACAGGTCTAGGATCCAAATTTACAGGGAATTAAGACCTTGTAATAAAACTGTGAGAAATATATTTTTGTCAAATAGTACCTTTTTCTGGGCTTATTTTTCTATGTTTCTTAAAATAATATAAACTACTACTCATATGATTTATCTTTATTTTAGAAACTCTTTTACTAAAAATTACTCTTTATTCATTCCATTCTACAAATGTTATAATCGCAGAAGCAGCATTTTTTTGTTATTATTTTTTAAAAAGGGAGCATTAAAAGCGTTATTCAGTATTTTGCCAGACAGGAAAATCAGAGAAGAAAAAGAAAAATTCATGGGTAGGTCTAGATTTCCTGTTCTACCAAATACCTCCAATACATTCCTGAATATATTGCTTAGTTTCTGTTACACTTCAGCTTGGCTCAGCAGCACTTACAGATCTTGCAAGAGTGTAGTGAGGAAAAATTGCAATAAAGGTAGTAAAGGGATCAGCTCTACCATTAAAGGCACAGTACAGACATCCTCTGTAGAATCTTATAGGTCTAATGATGTTGTAAGGAGAAATCTTGCATAACAAGCAGATTGACAGGAGAGAAATAAAAGAATCAAAATCTGATAGAATGGGCTGCAGAAGTTTTAATACGCATTAATAGCATGCCAACAGGCACTTGGGGTTTATAAAATTGAGTTTAATCAATAGATGATCATTAGGTATCCCTAAGGATATATTACCACAAGGAGTGGTAATACAGTTCCTAAGTTAGTACAGAAAATAACAGTTTATTAATATTTAACTAGTTAATGCAGTTATTCCTTGCTCTGAGTGATAGAAACTTGCTGAACACTGAAGATGATAAGTTGAACTTTCAACGATGAGATGTGCAGGAGTTATTTTATATGTGTTCATAACAGCTGAAGGAGTTCAGCTGTGCCAATGTTTTCCTTCAGAGGTAGAAAGAAAGGAAGGCTTCTCATGTGCATCCAGACCCTTCTTTGCATGCTTAGTTTGCAGTTTTGAAAGGTTTACCGTTCAGAAGTTGTAAAACTCATTTATAGTTACATTTGGTGGTGATGGCAATGTGTTTTTCCTAGGAGACAAGGGGGGAAAAAAGGAGTCAGTGAGAGACTTCTCAAGACTTAGAATAAAAAATACACTTAGGTAAGAAGCTAAATCTAGGTTATACTTGTCAGGTATGTTTTGGAGGAGAGTGACTTTCTGTTTTGGTGTGTGTAGTGCTCAAGTATTGGCAATACGGTAAATAGCTGGAGTAGTGGAGCTTGGCTGGGAGGTAGGAATCCTAGCTGTTGTTTTTAAAAAACCTTCATATGCTTTTGCATTCATGAAAACAAGTTCTGATCCAAATTCTTTAAATCAAAATCATTAGGGCTAAAGGATGCAGATTATGAAGGACTCTCCCCATACCCGGTGCAACTTGTTTTAACACAGAGCAATTTCCTTATTCCTTATAAGTTGTACCATTCTGCAAAGGCATCATTATAAAATTAGCAAAGGTTTTTGGTTGGTTTTTGGCTTGCTTTTTCTATAAAGTGTTCTGAAACTTCCCTTTCTACTGTATGGGGTGTGTTAGCTTTTATTTGGTCAACTCGTACCCTTGGTGTCTTCCTTGCTGTACTGTGATCACTCCCTGGTTGTGTAGATGTGTAAAAAAAGGAGGCATTTTTAATTTATATAATTTAAAATACTTTTTAAAATATGGGTAGGTGGGGGCTAACAGATTATTTATTTTTCTTTTTCTGTACAAAAGGCAAATTTTTATGTTGCTGGAAGTGGTGTTAAAGCAAATAGGTGCTTTGATTTTACCAACTCAAACAGGAATGACCTTGCAAGCTGAATTTCTCTTCACTAGTCACTTATCACACAGCCTGAAGAATGAGAATTGTCTAAGATTTCTGCTATTATGTTTCTGTCTTCAGCCTTTTATTAACAGTATTTTATTGTTGATGATAGAGAATATAGTGATTGCATTATAATTAGAATATAAAGTTACATTAGATCCAGCTGCAATTTGATTATACCATTTGGCTATAGGTGAAATAATGACTTTCCCCTAATGATTTTCTGTCATACCTCTTTCCTATCCCACCATTCCAAACATTCTGCATGTTGTCTTGGCATTTTCTCAACATGTCGTCTTGGCATTCTTCTTGGCATTTTCTCAAGAGTTTATGTATTTAAGGTGGCAAAGAGGAACAACTCCCTAAAGGCAGGAGGAGAAGCAATCTGACTGTGCTATTCTGCACTTGCATCCAAAAAGCTGATGAGAAGTGTTCTTCTGATGGAGCTACTACCTGGGGAGGTTGCGTGTGGGAAGCCAACATTGTCCCTATAGGTAGTTTGCCTAATAATTTTACATTAGTACAAAAAGTTACACTACTGAGCTCATCCTTTTTAGCTTTATTGAACTTTCTGGATGAAATCTCATGGTGCTAATGGAACTGTGCATGTGATCTTAGAGAAGTATTAGACCTTGGGTTTTTTGTTGTTTGTTTGTTTGTGTTTGGTTTGGTTGGGATTTTTTCCTGGAAAATATTGAAAGAAGTAGTAGAAAAGGTTCAGGCAAAAGAAAATCTGCTCAATCTGGAAAGTCTCCAGCAGAAAATCACCATTCTTTTATTCTCATTTTCTTCTTCTATAGAGTAAATCTTATGCTTCATTGTGAGTTTTGCTACTTGATAAACCTTTTACTTCACCCAGTATATACTTACCAATGGTAAAAAACAAAGATGAAGAATATTCTTCCTAATCTGTGAATCTCTGGAATCAATGTGGAGTCTGCTTGTTAGATTAGACTATTTTCATCAGTAAAATATATAATTTGTTACTCGGTACATCTAGCCAAAAACACGGTAACATTTCTTCTCAAGACCCAACCACGGTTTTCTTACGCCTTCTCAAATAAATAGGTTTCATTTAAGGTCTTTTAAGAGGCATTAAACAAATGGAATGTTCATATTCATGGGGAAGCAATGTGAGTTTAAAAAGCACAGGGGAATGGTATCGTCTTGTTTCTTTGTCTCTGTGTGCCGTGGTAACCTGACAGAATTTCAGTAGCTGGTAAGTGAATGCACGTGCTAGAAATTTTCCTTTAATGTTTGGGTTAGTTTGGTTTGTTTTTTTTTCCAAAGCTACTCTTTGGTTCTCTGCCATGGAGCTTTTCCAGTCAGTCTGGTTTTGTTCAATTGAAATCAGACATGTTTATTTCATGCATTTTCCATGTTGAGGTGATGTGGCTTACAGACTACTTGCTGAAAACAAGGAATGAGGCCCCAGTCATTAATACTGGCTGATGGGAGAGCACGATGTAGCTCAGGAATGTGGGATGGAATGTGAAAGTAGTTTCAGACATCATGCATGATTTTGAGATCTTAATTTGGTTGTGTGTAGTAATCTGTGGTGACACTATACTGTTCTTGGAGTTGGTACTTGACATTTCATTTTGAATGAGAGTGGTGATGGTTTGGGTTTGTTTTATTGTTGGTTTTGTGTTTGAGTTCTTTGGTTGGTTGGTTTTTTTTTGTGTTTTGGTTTTGTTTTGTGTGTGTGGTGTTTTGTTTTGTTTTTTCCTAGTCCTCCAGAAGATATCTTGGACTGCCCAGACTTTGTAGACTATCTGGCCACTCAATCTTGGCACATGATGAAAGACTTGAGAAGTAGAGTTTATTGTTGCTTTATGAGGCATTATATATTAACTAGTGTTGCTGCTTTTGTTATAGTAGGAAAACAATATTTGGTTGCTAAGAACAGTAACAAAGTTCTGGACAGGAGGAAATGCTTTTAGTTCAGCACAATCTCTAAGACTTACTTACTGTGTGCTTTATTTAATAATGATGCGGGAATCATATTATATCTAAAATAGCTCATCAAGACTGCTTAGAGTTATTTTAATTTAGAGAACAAAAAAAAAAAAAAAAACAAAAAAACCCAAAAAAACCCAAACCTAACAAGCCTTTCAAAGGGAAAGTAGTCTGACAACAGAGAAAAAAAAGGTAATTATTTTTCTGGGGTTTTTTTGGTTGGTTGGTTGGTTGGTTTTGATTTGGGTTTTTTTGGGTTTTGGTTTTTTTTTTTTTAAAGTTCTTCTGGTGTCTTGTTAAAGTATACAAAACTGCTAAAAAAGTATAGTAGTGTGTGTATGTATATCTACTCACCAGGATGATGTATATGTACTTATATTAGTAATGGATTTTCCTTAGACTGGCAGGGGTGGATGATCCTTTCGTCATTTATTGAATGGACCAATAAAAGAGCAAGGTTACCTTTAAAACCCATCATAAACACATCATAGAGCTTATTTAGAAGCTTATAAGAACTTTCTCAAATGACAGGTTATGGTCAGATGATGCACGTGTAGGCTCTGGTATGGAACAGTCTTACAAATTTTCATGCTAAATCGTTCAAGCAGCATGGAAGAACCAACCAGTCACATACTTCTTTCTTAAGCTTTCAAAAGAGTTTTAACAGCATGAATTTAACTGTGTCAACAGTGGTAGATGTTCTTATAGAAAATGGCAACAATTCTCATGATTGCTAGATAAAACTATCATGGTTCCTGCCCAAAAATCCAGTTATGACAAGCAACCTAAGCAGGAACACTGATGACAGTTTGCGGAGACCTGCAGCACTTCGTTTCAGAATTACTAGTTGTTATATTGGCAATAGCTGAGATTTTCATCAAACGATGCAGAGAGCCTGGAAACTGAACTAAGCTTGACTGGTGTAAGTGCCAAGTACATTGTAACCTTATGTTTGTAAGGCATTGCATAGGCTGATCAATTAAAAATCCCTGAGTAGATCAGTCACCGGCTCATGTTTGTGTGGGAACTCCATCCGGGTCCCCACCTTCCCTCTGGCAATGGCTCTTGGCCAAGCAGTGACCATGGCCAAGTCCCTTTCTGGGAGTGACAGGATCACTAGTTGAGTTTCCTCTCAGCCAGGGGGTAACCAGTTGCCACCAACTGGCCTTAACCTGTTGCACTGGCAGAGCTCTTGGAGTCTTCTCCACCTGTGCTGCTTTGTGAACTGCAGCATCCTGGGCTCCTTGGCAAGAACAATTAGAAAGGCATACATTTTCCAGTGGAACATCTACAGGCTGTATGAGATGTGAAGAAGCCAATAAAGGACTGGCAAAATTACATTTGTTAGGCATGAAAAAGCAGAGGCTTTTACTGATAAGTGAGGTAGGCTCACAGTTTGGGAACAATGTCATAGGAGGGTAAGCAAAAATTGCTGAAGGGAGATTAAGAAACATGTTATCACAGAATCACAGAATGGTAGAGGTTGGAAGGGACTTCTGGAGATCATAGAGTTCAACCCCCCTGCCAGAGCAGGAACACCCAGGGCACAGAAACACAGGAAGAGATCCAGGCAGGTCTTGAAAGACCATAGAGAAGGAGACTCCACAACCTCTCTGGGCAGCCTGTTCCAGGCTCTGTCATTCTCACAGTGAAGTTTTTCTCATGTTGAGGTGGAACTTCCAGTGTTTCACCTTGTGACCATCACCTCTCATCCTATCACAGGGCACCACTGAAAAGAGAGTATTATACTGCTTTAGTCATTCATTTGTCTTCTTTAAACTGCTTTAGTTTCCACAAAGACTATAAATTCTTTCTTGAAAGTTCAGTAAAATTATGTAGCCCAATAAACATCTGAGCAGCAAACCAGACTGTGGTCAGAAATTTGGGTCTGAGACAGGAAGAAAATAATTAAAATGATTGCTTGAGGAGGAAAGGCTGACTAAATATTTTGGAAGTACCTTTGACACTTTCATACTGGTATTAATGGTAATTATACATTTTGTTCTCCAGGAAAAATGAGTGACAATGAAATTTCTAAGTGAATGAGACTGGAGGGAAGAAAAAAAAAAAGGAAAGCAATAGAGAGCATTTGAAGTGCCACTCGGTTTCCTTTGGGATAGTAAATGACAGTAGTGGAAGTAGGGTTATCATTACATCTGAATCTGTTTGCTGGGGAAGGAATGGTGAGAAGCTGTTCTGCATGTTCCTCCTAGAGCCCTTTTACTGCTGTCACCCTGTTGTCTTCACAGAGTCTAGTGGCATATTTCACATAACTTGGGGTTGGGGCTTAATAAAGTCTTTTGGAGAAAAGTGCCAAAATGACTTCAGGTGCACCGTATGCATGTTTATTCTAAATTTTGGAGAGTAGCGTTGCTGCTGTGTGTGGAGGTTTTTACAAGTGATGTCATGGAATAAAAGATCGGAGCCATTGTTACATTGCTGTTAGGAGGTAAAAGAAAGTGCAAAGTAGTATAATTAACCATAGAGATGCTTTCTAGGTGTCTAGGTTAACAGACCTAACATGTTTTAAGATAAAAATTGATGCCATAGGAAGTATTTTGCTTACTGTTGTACTGAAAAAACATCACTTTCAGTTGTTCTTAGCTCTTCAGTAAAGAACCTAAGTTCCATTACCCAATATGCTTAGTACTTTTATGAAAGTAAAGTGCTTTCATAAGTACTTCACCTTTATGGAGTAAACAGAGCCAAAATACTCTGTAAAGAAATGAGAAATTATTGGCAGAGCCTTTTGTAGAGCTACCAGCACTGAAGCCAGTAGCTGTATTTTCTCTGACTCTCTTATTCCAAGTTGTTGCCCTTCTCCTCCCCACTCTGCAAAGCCATGAGTAAGTGCTACAAAGAAATTGAGTTTCAGAGACTCATGGAATGGTGGGAAAGAAGTGATCTATGATTTAATCCAAGTGGTTCCCAGTGCATGGCTAATGCAAAGACCTCAAATGCTGTGTAGAATAAGAAAAAAAGCAACTGCAGGCTTTAAAATTATTTTGGTGCTTTTGCAGACCTTGCAACATGAAAACTGCATTTCACGAGTCCTGAATATTCCATATAGTGTGTCTTGAACAGCCTGAGACATCAGCCTTATGATATCTGGACTAAGTATCAATTGGAAGACATGTAGCATTTAAATCTGTGTCCCTTCTACATCCGAAGGAGGTAGAAATACCATTAAGTTAGTATTTTTCCCAGATGCAATGCTTTGGTGAATTGTGTCACATCCAGGAGCTTGGAGGAGCTGAAGAGACACAGATTTACTTTACATCACAAGTTACTTCATTATTTCCACTGTTAATAAATGTTATCCCTATTCTGTTTCAGTCAAAATGTGTAGGACCCTACACATTCTGCTTGTTGGCATTTTAGACTGTGATGTAGCTAAGAAGGTAGCTTGGTAGTAAGAGTATCTCCGCGCTGTGCATCATGGCTACAGTAATAAACATCCATTTTGCTCTTAAGATTCTCAGATTCTATCTGACTTTTTTTTTTTACACCACTGGAGACACCATGGTTTTCCTCCTATTTTCAGTCAGGACACAAAAGTGAAGAGCTGTTTGCACTTTGCATAGGAAAATACACGAGTATGTTGGCAGTAGGATAAAAAATGGAGCATGGTTCCATTTCCCAGCAAGTCTTCTCACTTCCTCCTCCTTATTACTTTCTGAATTTGCTTGTCTTGAGCTGATCTGAGCTATGATAGTATTCCATACAGGACTGTTTGGGTAGGGCTGGTGTGACAGGCTGAGCTCCTGCAGTAAGAGATTATCTGTCACCTTCTGTTCTCTGTGGCAGTCAGTTCAATACAGCTTTAGTAAGTAGGACAGTGTATTTGTTTTCTAAGTCATAATAAATCAAACATTCTATCTGGTTTTGGTTTTGTTAGTTGGCTTTGTTTGGTTGGTTGGCTTGGTTGGTTTTGGGTGGGTTTTTTTTATTGGTTGGTTAGGTTATTTGTGGCGGGCTTTTTTGTTGTTGTTGGTTGGAGGTTTTTTGGTTTTGTTTGTTTGTTTTGGGGTGTTTTGTTTTTTGCATGGTTTGCCTTGTCTCAGAGTAGATCAGATCTAGTGTCCCCAACCACACCACCATCCAGCAACTGAAATTATTTAAAAAAAACAAGCCAGGTTGTTGGCAGTGTATCTTGATGTGACTTCAGAAAAATTCATGTGATCCATTAGCACAAAATCATCAGGTCTGTTTCCAACTGGAAATGTCAATCTTTGCATGTGTGGAGTGGGAGAGGAAATTACTGGTTTTGTTCACCATTTCCCTCAAATCTTTCACATGCAGCATCCCTGGAGACCATTTTGCTCAGATAAGCAATTATTTAGGGCAGTATTTTTATAAAAATATTTATATATCTTTATATTGCCTCCAGTATTTCTATACTGCTACTCAGTAGATGTGATTGCTGCCCGAGACATTCAACTCCAAAGAATATTATTAGTTAATAGAATCTTTTCATTTAAGGCCAAAGAAAGTTTGGTTTTCCTCTGTGTTTATGTATTATTTCAGACATGTGGATGATCTGGGACAATCCTGTTCCCCCTCTGTGGCCATTTACATGATTTACCACAAAGCTTTATTTGTGCAAACATTTTATTTTTTCTTCACTATTCTTCTATTTTTCTTCACTATTCTTCTATTTTTCTTCACTTCCCCAAATAATTGGGGAAAAAAAAAATAGGACACCAGATAACAGCAGCTGTGGTCTTTTCTTTACATTGGTAAAAGGGAAAATGATACACCATGTTTTTGCATACAGAAATAGGTATCTGTCTTTGGGCAAATACATCTATAAATTCACATTCAGATATAACATCAGATTCACCTGGTTCATGCATGTCAGCCAAAGCATCTAAAGTCTTAGAGACATGATGCAGAAGAAACATGAGAGCCAGCAGTTGCAGAGACTAGAGATAATGTTTATTAAGATAAGATGTTTATTGAGAAGCAATTTTTAGAGGGAATACTTCTAACCCACGTTTATGTACTTAGAGAGTCTCATTCTGTATGATGTGGAAGTCTGGTGTGTATGTGTGTGATGAGTCTGTTGCTGTGGGAACTAATGAAGTTCTAAAGTCAACAGTAAGATTTCCTTCTGCTTTCATCCTCGGGGGAGAATGAGCAAGTCCTTTTCAAATGCAAATCTTCAATGTGTAGCCTATGTAGAAGGAATAAAGATGGGAAGGAAAATAAATCTGTTCTAAGCTTCAAGCTTTTTCAGATTGGTCGTGCTACTGGTGCCCTTTTTTAACCTTTCTTATTTCACTTCAGCAAAACATTACCTTGAGTAATTCTGCTATGCTAAAATCAGTCTCATGTTTGGAAGTGATTTTTCTCTCCTGTGTGGGAAGATGGTGTTTTGGTGGCAGTCTGCATTCTTCTCTTCCCAAAGAAGGGGAAGTAAAATGCTTCCCGCTCCCCTACAATAATCATGCGTAGTTTTGAAACTTTTCCAGTAATACACATTGTGGCTTTTTTATTTGGTTTTGGTGGTTTCTTTTTTTTCACAAGCAGCTAGGAGCACAGGATGTGGTCTGGAGGGAGACAGGATGGAGCTTTCTTCTGACTGGGCTCAAGGACTTACACTTGTCTGTGCTCCTTTCTCTTCCTCTGCTTATGAGAGCTTCTACCTTATGACTTCATCATAACCTAATACTGTATTGCAGATAATTTTAGATGTTTCTTTTCCTGCAGAAATATCTTGTTCTGCAACTTGTCTGTGCTGCATTACTAATTATAAGGTACATTCTTCCAACAAAGCAGTTATTTCTGTGCAAAAGCCTGTAAAGCACAGAGCACCTTTCCTGCAAGGAGATACAGCAGCCTGGAATATTCAGTGTAAATTTAATCTAAAGTTGAAACCAAAAACTGAGTCTTATTGCTTGAAAAAGGATGTTGCCTGCTTGATGATTTAAAAACTGACTTCTGCCTGAAAGGCTTACAATTTACATATTTTAGGAAAAACTCAATGACTAGGCCAAGATCAGTGCAGTTGAAGAGAAAGTGCTTCACATATTGCTTCTGTGTTTGTCTAACCTGGGACTGACTGTCCAGTGAGTTCCCTGGAGTAAATCAGCCTTTAGTTCTCTCTGTTACCACTGCCAGTGCCCACAGCTAGTCCCCGAACCATCACAGGGTGATAATGGATAAATGAGACAGCAGCATTGCAGGATGTGTGATACCACTGAATGCTAGAGAGTAAAGGCTTAATGCAGATAGGGTTTTATGATCTATCTCAGACTCACACAAAACCTCTGTGCCTTGGATCTTTTGTGGGGGGATAAATATTACCTGGCTTGCAGATAGGACAGTTCTGATGAGTATGTTCCCATGAATGCTTCCTGAATCAAAATATGCATTTTCCTTATTCAGCTATGGCTATCAAGGTTATGTAGCAGCCTTAATTTTGGGGTTAACATTAGGGTTTTACTGCTGTAGTTGCACTGACTTCAATGTCATGGCTTCTGCTTCTCAGGGGAATGGAAAAAAAGGAGCTGGGCCCACTGTTTTCAAATTTTCTTTTTATTCTAGTTCCTAAGTAGGTCATGACTTTCACTTACCATGTGTTTCCCATAAAAGCCTTGGCTGCCTTTGAGTGCTATATGATAGGTAGTCTGGAAGCTGGAGACAAAGTGCATGTACTTCACTAGAAAGACTTTATGAAATATCTTGTATACAGTATCTGATGGTTGCCACATGCTATTTAATGCTATAGCGTCTGCATGTGGTCACATTTACAATGTTCACGACGAAGCATTCATGAGAAGACCATGTAATGATGAAAAGGCTTCAGTGCATACAGCATGAAGCAAAAACAAGTTAAAAATAAAGCTATGAAGCATCTAGGGAGTGGAAAAATCTAAAAGGCTGTGCAAGACAATGCAAGCCTGTATTTTTGTGGACAGTGGCAGGGAAGGGAGAACTAAGTGTATGTCAAAACAAATGCACTGAAAGATATAAGAAATGTTGTCTCCTTACAGATTTATCTTCTGTAGTAGAAACCAAGATTGAGAATTAAAAGAAAACTTATCTGTGTGCTCACTCAATGTGGAATGGCACAGTCTTCAGCTTGTAGAAAGGAAGCTAAAGTGTGATCAGCCAAAGCAATCACATGTACTAATCCCCATTTCATGTGGCAATAGGAAACTACCAGTATTTTAATGCTGGGAGGGTGGTGGTGGGGGGGTTATGTTACCACTTTGCTAATGGTTATAAACTTTTATCTGGAAGTTAACCACTTGTATGTAAAAATCACTTTGATAAAAGAAAAAAAAAAAGTGTACAAAAAAAAAAAGAAATTTGAAAACAGCAGAGTTAATTTTATGTACACGGGTGATCTTTTTTTTGCTCACTTCCATACAAACTTCTAATAAATCACTCTGTAATTTGAGGGAGGGGGAAGGGAATAATCCCTGGCATGGAATAGAGAATTTCTCAGTAAAAATGATGAGCATAATATTTTTTTACCTGCACTCTAGTGTGGCATCCACCATCTGACATATCACATAGTTTCCTCAGTTATCTAATAGAAAGCCTTTTCTGAACAGACAGGGACATGGATGGATGAATGAATCAGAAAAAGACAAATGTCTTGCTGAAAAATCTGTCCTCTCTGCGTCTAATTGAAGTTGGGAATGTAAAGGCTTTTATAAAGAAAAGCTGATGAGTAAGACTTTGGAGTGTGTGTAAGCACGTAATAAATCTAAATCTGAACTCTGCAGTGTGGCTGACTGTATAGCAGGGTGGATCTGAAGGGCTGTAATTCTGAAATCTGTGTAAGGATTTTTAAGTCCGTTCTCCAGTTCTGCACCTTGAATTAATCTTGTACTTATGTTTTGATTATGGAGCACTTTGGTAACTTGCATTCCGGTATGGGAGCTGGATTTCTAATGGAGATGTATTAATCCTTCTGAGATAAATACTGGCTAGTTAATAAAAGAAAAAAAAAGTTAAAAGTGTGCTGGTTTTTTGGATCTGGAAGTCATGATTTCTTCCTCTTAATGAGGAAGAATAGCTACTGTAGAAATGAAAATTTGGAGCATACAGGAAAGAATATGAGACTCTTCAAGCATTAGTTAAGAGAAGGTTAGAAATGACAGAGCAATGACAGTCAAATTAACTCAGCTGTGTAATCAAAATTTTATTACATTTTCTTGTAATTCATTCCTTCTTATAGAATACTTTATTCCTTCTTGTAGAAGGAATAAATATAATTTTATAAAAATGCTGGTGTATTTTTGCACTAGTACTCTATGGTCAGAAGAGTTAGTTGGAGGTGTCGTTCCAAACAACTTTTGGCTGTTTCAAAGGGTGGGTGTGACAAGCTCAGAAGACATCACTTTCAGTCTGTACTAGAATGGAAACTCTTTTGATAGCTTTGCTTGAGTTTTTTTGTTTGTTTTGGGGTATTTTGTTGGTTTGTTTGGGTTTTTTTGTGGTTTTTCGGGTTTTTTGGGGGGTTGTTGTTGTTTGATTGGCTTGGTTTTTTTGTTTGGTTTGGTTTTGTTTGGTTTGGTTTAGTTTAGTTTGTTTAGTTTGTTTTGGTTTTGGGTTTTCACCTCAGTGGCACAAGACCTAACTCTTAAATGGAGCATTTGAAATGTACCCAAACAAGGGAAGAAAGGCTGAAAAGGGAAGGAATGAAGGATGCAATGCTCTATTATTTATTTATTTTTCTTGTTATTCTGTAACTATTAGAAGAATGCCTGTTTTTCTTTCCTGATAGATTTTGTGTAACTCCAGCTGCTTTCTTAAAATAATTCCTGTGCCAACAACATTACTTGTTTTGTTTGGAGTGGATGGCAAACTGTGGCTATAATATAGTAATATAAAGTGCACAGTGAACCTACAAATGCTTTTCTAGAAGTTATTGCTGCATGTGCTTCAAGTGTGAATGCAGAGCCAAGTTGAATTTGGAAGGTCTCTCACTGGTGTTAGGCTCAGCCCAAGTTTTCTCCCAAACAAAGATGAAAGGGTTTGTCTTGTTTTTCTCCTTCAAAGAGTTAGTTATTCCCTTCCCCCTCCCTCTTGCATTGCCAACAAGAGGAAAAAAAAATATTTGGGTCTTACCTTGTTATACTGGCCCAAATTATATTTTTTCTGCTGGACTGGTTGAATATTAATCAACACTCCTTTCTAGAGCATATCATGTTGTGAACAGTGCAAGTTGTGCTGCTCTCAAGGGCTGGACTTCGAGGCTGCAGTCTCTCTCACAGGCGCAAGATGGAGTTTGGTTACAGAGAGCCTGTAGTGTTCCTGCAAAACAAATTTGATTTTAACAAATTACTGTTTTTTGACTAAACCTAGACTAAAGTGTAAATACTTGTTTCTCTAAAGTTCATATTTTTTCTGGGCTTTTCTAGACACGTAGCACAGATGTTCCTTCTTGAACAGCTGTGGAGATACTCTTCTTTTTTTGCCTATCCTGCATCTAATCCAACTGCATAGTTACATACACTGACAGCATCTCCTTTTTGTTCTGGGTATGCACTTTATCTTGCAACACCATTTCTGTCCTTGGAGAAACCTCGACTTACCAGTGGTAGTGTTTTCTGACAAATACACATCATGGCATGGGGAATGATTCGCTTGTACCTTTCCCCATACTAAACTTCTCATTACTGCTCTGCTTATGACTCTGACGTTTTTAACACTTCTGTGGAAGCCTGTCCACAGTCATTGAACTTGCCAAGGAATTCTCCCATGTCACCAGTAAATATGACAGATTTGTTATCTGGAAAGAAGTGAATGGAAGGAAACAGGAAAGGGCAAGTGTGACCTTTCCTGCCCAAGTTACAGTAAAAATCTACTAAGAAAATGTGTTAGCTTTATGGTCCATGTTAATGCTGTTCCTTTTCTAAATAGAAAGCTTCTCCCTTCCTACAATTAACACAAGGAATAGAGGGCCCACATGAGATAGAGCAGCATGAGTTGTATAGAAAACTCATTAACCACAAATAAATACTCTTCAGAATGTTACGTAGATGTTGTACTTACCTGTAGATAACTAAAAAAGCTAAAAAATATAATAAGAAGCTAAAAAATTACACTTTTTTTGTGTGTGTGTGTGGCTGCAGTGTACTGCTTTATCAGTCTTGATTCTACCTCTTGGATTCACATACACACATGGCTATATGGTTCATTAAGCACTTGGGATATATGTGCTGCATCTTATTAATCTGTTTGCCAGACTCTATTCTTTATGATCATATTTATCTTTTGAATTATAACTGGTTTTCAGGACTATCTATCCTGAAGAGATCAGCTAATGGTCTTCGTTCTGAATGTTGCTGTTTAATTTGTTTTGCTATTAAAAGAGGTTTTATTTAAGATAGAAATATTCATGTTTCTCATCCTCTAATTCTTTTTCAATTTAGGGGACAGGCTGCTTCAGTTTTGTCCCATTCATTCTTAGTAACTCTAAGGGCTGTTGTAAAGCTGTGAATACAGTTCTGCAGGGGAAAAATTAGCCTGAACTCAGGCTGCTTTTAGGTAGGGTTTTGGAGTTTCTTTGAGGCCACTCAGAAGTGATCTATTTTTGTCTTTGATAATGAATATTGGAAAAAGCAGGTTGGGCACTGGGACCACAGTGACATCCTCACCCTTGCCACACAAATTCTGAAGGTTTTTTTTCCCCAAGAGTGCCTGGCTGCATAAACAGATGACCTGCCTCTTTACCACAGACTCATTCTTTGGTTGTGAAATAAATTTCAGTGACTCAGTGCTTCCTATTAAGTAATATTATCAATACTTAGAGTACGGTGGGGGAATTTTGCATTCTCTATGTGGCAAATTGTTTATTTCCAACATGAGTGGCAGACTTACTGCAGATGCCTTTCTGATATCATTTCCTTTAAGAAATCCAAGGGATATTTTTGATATCTCAGCACCAGGTAATTATTATGCATTAATAATAATTACACCAATAACCATTTCCCCAAATGTATAATGAATGGAACAGCTACAAACAGATTATTCTAACAACATCCCAGGCTAAACATTCAAGGGATCTAGCTGCAGGTTTTGTATTACGGCCTTGATAACTTCTACCTTCTTTTCAGTAAAAAATATTCTTCTTGTACCCAGTGTATCCTTTTCCTATTAATTGGTGTTGTCTGTCAGTCTGTAGTAGTACTTTGTGGCCCCTAGTTTCTGCACTGTATCCTGTCATATGTACTATCTGAACCTTTATTTTTGCTCACAGAATGAGTAAAAAGCATGAAACCAGCCCTATTTCAGGGATCTTTTTTCTTCTGTGGCACTGTTCAGCTCACTAGTTTCTACCAAAATTAGATACAGAAGTAATTTATATTGTTTTTTTTATTTTGGTTAACAAGCACATTTGGGAGACTGGCTGAACTGTACTGAAGAACACCCTTGGTTTCTGTGGATTTATCTAAAGTACTTAACAGCATAACAGGTCCATATGTTTCAGACAAATGTGGTTAAGTACACATCTGAGTATGCTGTTAACTCTGACTCTCTCATGGAAGAGTCTGGGCCTCTGACACTTGTGCTGACCACTGCGCTCTATTCCTGGTTTGTTGGTTTCCCCTCCACGCTAATTTGTTTGCCATGTAGTGTTTTTTTTTTGTTTGTTTGTTTTGGTTTTTTTTTTTTTTTTTTTGTGAATTTTTTTGGGATTTTTCTTTTGTCTTTTAGGGGGCCACATCCAAAACAAATAAGTATTTGCTTTCGCTTGTGTTCTTCGGCCCCTC
>JANIJG010000196.1:0-10443 GCA_024611175.1 Megaceryle torquata | reverse complement strand
CTCTCCAGCCTGAATCTCCCTCTTTCAGTTCAAACCATCCCCCCTTGGCCTGACCCAACAGGCCCTGCTCAAAAGTCCCTCCCCATCTTTCTGCCAGGCCCCTTGAAGCACTGAAAGGCCCCCAGAAGGTGTCCCCAGAACCTTCTCCTCTGCAGGCTGAACCCCCCCAGCTCTCCCAGCCTGGCTCCCAGCAGAGGGGTTCCAGCCCTCCCAGCTTTGCTGGGGCTCCTCTGGCCCCTGGTCTCTGCTGCCAGTTTTCACCTTATCAAGTACTGCTCTGCAGTACATCAGGAATACAACAGGAAGGCTGCTGTACTGTGGTTACAATCAAAACATAACAACAGTAGTAGTCAGTGAGTAAATACACACAGCACTTAGGTAAAGAGGAGCAAAACCACTAAAACAACAGTGACAGAGCACAGATGATTCTCCTACATGGTCTTTAAAGTCTCCCTCTTGTTCATCCTGAGCACTCTAAGCAAGCTACTGAGAGCTGGAGGTTCAGAAACAGATGGTTCTGCTTCTCCTCCAACTCCTTCCGCTTTAAATCAAAGAAATTATTGACAGAAGTATCCAGCAGCATTAAGAAACTGTTTTGCACATTTCTGAACCTACCTCTCCAACATTTGAGAGCAGAATATGAGGGGCGCTGGCTGGACATGACTCTGTCAGTGGAAAGAGGCCAGGAAAGAGAGAAGCAACTGCCCTATAAGGCTCCTGCTCTGTTCCCCGCAGAGCTGGAGGATTCAGAGGTCTGATGGTGCACATTTCTCACCTCCTGACAGTGCACCCAGTGACGTTCTGCAGCAGAACCTCGCCAGCCTGGCCCCTATTCATGGGGAGGGGATTGCAGGTTCTTTTATAGGACAGATACTGGTCCAGCAGCACAATAAAAGCACTTGAACAGCTTACAGTAAAGATCCACATCTGCTCTCTGCTCTACGACTGCCATCCTGAGATGATCGATAGCCAGAGCTCTCCAGCTCCTCTGCTCCACGGCTTCCTAACTGTTCTCCCTCTCAAAAGCACTGTGGAAAGTTAGGAGGCTTAACAGCTTTAGTAATTTAGATTCTACTTACTCTTCTGGTTTCTGAGCTTTTCTCCCGTTCTTAATGAGTTATCCCACTGAGATGAATGAGCAGCACTGGCAGGACCAAAGAATCTGCTTTATTAGTAGTACAGAGCTACGCAGGTAAATCTTATTAAAGTTGTTATTATGCCACATTACAGACATGGAAAACTAGTATTTACCTATTTCACAGTGGTGTTCAGAGCTTAATTGGTCTGCGAATTGTTTCAAGACGTGCTGATAAAAACTCCATGGGAGTGCAACTGTTGTGGACTGGCTGAGAAACTGGGGGGAGGAGGGGGAATCGGGATTGTACATCAGCAGTGTTTATACACCACTGTAAACATCAGAAAGCTCAAGTGAGTACGGGCAGATAGAAACACTATCTTTGGTATGGAAATCACTCTGGGCTGTATTAAGAGGGGGCTTATAACACTTTAGCTCCATCGCTCTCCACAGCTCCCTGACAGGAGGTTGGAGCCAGGGGGGATCGGGCTCTGCTCTCAGGGAACGAGGGACAGGACAAGAGGAACCGGCCTCAAGCTGCCCCAGGGGAGGTTTAGGTTGGAGCTGAGGAACAATTTCTTCAACCCCCTCCAGGGCTGTCCCAGGCTGCCCAGGGCAGGGGTGGAGTCCCCATGATCCCTGGAGGGGTTTCCAAGCCATGAATTTCATCCAAGCAAAATTCCATTCTAATAATTTACAGTTTGTTATCTCTATGGATGTCACATTCATTCTCATCTTCTCTCCTACAGTACTACTTCTGGAGCTCAAAATTTCCTGTCTGCCTGGAATTATTGATAATCTAACCCAAAACTGTCTAATTACACTGCTCTGCTGAGATAAGGACTATTCTTCCCCATGACTTAAATCTTCCAAGAACTATACCCTGTATAAATGTTAAAATACCTCAGCATGCATACGTTAGCCGTGATGTGCAGTTCCAGATAATAGGATACATATTTTTTTCCTATTTTGAAGCTCAGACTTAACCTGCAAATCCACCGGGAAATCACACAACTCTGAGTCTTCAACCCCTCCAAGAAGAAAGGCACAAAGGGAGCCTATCAGGCTGCATCCCAACAAAGAAATGCTCAATTATTTATGATCAGACAGAACACCAAAATGAATGCATACATTTTTTATCGTGACTTTGGATAGTATTTGTCCCTGACAGGCAAGACAGACACCTCCTTAAAACCGCCTGCAGATAAAACACACATAAAAGCTACAGCAGGAAGCTTCGTTAACATCCCTCTAAATGATCTTCAGTGTAATTCGTGCAAGAATCACATTTATTCTACCATAAACAGAAGTATGGTGAAAGAAATGCAGATCCCATTAACATTTAAATTACGACATAAAACCCAGATCTTAAACCTAACATCAATTAAGTGGGGGGGGGGGGGGAAATATATATAATATATCTCTATGCAAAGAGCCAAACAGGTTGAGTTTTGTTGGAAGGCTCCAAGTGCCTCTTCTCTCTCCCCCTGTCCTCACCCCAGTTGGGTACCCCTGGAGAAGCACTGTAAAGGAGCAGCTCCACTCTGAAATGTCCTACAGCAATAGTTTCTATTTCAGTTTCCAATCACACAGTTTCCAACATCTACTTGTGGTTTGGGGTTTGTGTTGTTTTTAACTGATCACACGAACCGTGCAAGGACAGGGCGAGTTCAACAGATTCACAGAGGCCTCCTGCAGACCAGCCACAATCCAGGTTCAGTCTAAACTTGACTTGAAAAGTCAGAAGTAGCACAAGAAAGAAGATCAGTCTTCAAACAGCATTTTAAATAGAACTTTTTGGTCGTATAGTTACTTCCTGATTTTGATGGTGTCTAGTTCTGTACAGCGGCCGTCTTCCCCGCCTTAGAAACGGAACCCCAGAATAAAACCACTTCAACAACCATCCTGCCTTCTTGCTTTCACAGCAAACCCACCCTAGCAAGCAACTCTTTTCCCTATTGCACGCTATTTAACATCAATATGCCAGAGCAGAATAAAACCATCACCCTGCTCCTCTCCCCCAGCCCTGCGCCCACGGTGCGGGCAAAGCTGCAGCTTCAGAGCCACCAGCAGCACCTAGAAATGACTAGAAGCAAAGCTCCTAATTTTGCCATCCCCTGCTCA
This sequence comes from Megaceryle torquata, assembly GCA_024611175.1. Taxonomy (NCBI): domain Eukaryota; kingdom Metazoa; phylum Chordata; class Aves; order Coraciiformes; family Cerylidae; genus Megaceryle; species Megaceryle torquata. Next base: position 7,244 of record JANIJG010000196.1, on the reverse strand, counting down.
TTTCATGGCCAAAAACCCAGGTGCTTTTCTTTACTCCCAACCAAGTTTTATTGCCTTCATTGTTATTTCCTCAGAGGACTATTTAATTAGTCCAGAATGCCAACAGCACATAGATCTGATGCTTAAATTAAACAATAGCTTAAATAATGCTCTAGGGAGGTACTTTTCCCAGCCTGTTATTTTTAGGCAGCTCGGGGAGCGCAGCGCACTGTGCTACCACTCTGGCAACAGAAAGAGGAAGAGCAAGAATGTTTTTCTCAACAGATTTTAACTCAAGATCCATCTAACGATTAGCACCAAAATTCTGAAGTAATGAAATATGGTGGGTCCATAACAAGAGAAAAAAGCAACAGAAAGCATGATTCATTGTCCTAAAAAAAACCCAACAACTCTTTTAGCTGTTCTCACCCTAGTTAGCTGAGGGGTTTTGTTGGTTTAGTTTAGTTTTTTTGGTTTGTTTTTTTTTTTTTTTGTCACTGACAAAGCTGAAGGAAACAGCAGCCAGAAGGGTCAGGAGCACGTTTCCCTCAAACTGCAGACAGAAAAGTCCCTCCCCACCATGGGGGGCTGGCTGTGTGCAGAAGGAACTAGGAAATAAAGCAAATACTCTGGAAATGCAGAGAAAAGGCTACCAGGGCACACACCAGGGCACACACCAGCTCTTCTTGGCTACAGTGGCAGAGAGGGAGCAGAGAAGCAGGGCACGTGTAGGAAGAAGCACCGCTACAGATGGTGGAACGCTCACCCTGGCTGGGCAGATCTCCAGCTTGGAGCCTGCTGATTTCAGAGGAGAGAAAAGACACTTCAATGAATCACCCCTGAAAGATCATTTTTCTCTATGCAAAAGTAGATGGTAAATAGGGAAATAAATAAAATGTTTGTAACTTGTTACATCAACTACAAGGGGTTTTTGTTTGTTTGTTTTTGTTTTGTTTTTTTTTTACAAGTTACCTTTTAAGAAAATTAAACAGAAATCAGATCAGCTTCAGAAGGAAAAAAAAAAAATTAAAAAAACAAGTTACTTGCTAGGCAAGGTGCAAAGCTTATCCTGCAGTATGACCAGCTGCTGAAACAGCTCAAGTATGTTCCCTTCTCATCTCTCCCCATGACCAGAACCCAACGGCTCTGTGTAACAGATGAGAAACTGAGAAGGGTGTAGCCAAACTGCCACGTCCCACCAGCTTCCAAGCAGACCCCAGAGAACCCGAGGCTGAACCTCAGCCAGGACCTGAAGCTGTGGGAGGCCTTACGTCACAGCCCAGAATTTCTTAGCCAGCTTTACTCACTGCCCACCAGGTAGATGGAATTTGTCAGTCAGTCCAGCATCAGACGTTGAGAGTCACTGAACTATAACTGGCAACAGGTTGGCTCCAAAGCATTTAACTTCAACAACCATGATAATCCTGCTCTAAAGGGACACAATGACCTAATTCAGTCCCTTTAAGGCTCAGCAGCCGCGCTGGCCACAGCAGACCCCGATCCTCCCAGCAGCCTCACACACCACAGAGCTCCAGTTCAACACTGGGGATCTCTGAAGCCAGAGGCCCCAGCAGCGTGCCCACCCCAGCAGGGGCAGGAGATCTCCACCTGCCATTGCAACGCCGCTGCGAAGCGGGGCGGCTTCCAGGCGCAAACTACAGCTACTGGGATGGCAGAAAAACCTCCCTTTCTCTAAAGCGACTGCATAACGTGGTGTTGTAACAAACAGGATGTGGCAAGAAAAAAAGCAGCTAAAGGTGGTTACGCACTCCACTTCGAGACAGGCTGTACTTCCCCATGAAGCTTCTGCTGTGGAGGAAGCAGCTTCTGCAGGAACAGCCGGCTGCGGGGCTATTAAGCGCTGCCAGAGCATTTTTCTGGGCGGCTCTATTATCTTCATGTCCTCTGACTCATTAGGCGATTCTTGGAGAGAGAGTTCACGATCATTCTGGAGCATCCCTCCATCTTCAAGAGATGAGAGCAACCTCTTTGCCTCGGTGAAGGAAAGGATGCAAATAGAGGACAGAGAGTTGCTCATGCAGATCTCCTGAAGCCTGCAGGCCACCTTCACCTCCAGAGGGGCTGCGCCAGGCTGCTCGCTGAGGGACCTGCCTGCTGGTACTCTGATCCTGCAGGGCAGAGCAAAGGTTCTGCTTCCCAAGCACAAGCTGCCCGTGTGATTTTTCTGCATTTTCACACCTCGGGGAGGTGGCGGGGAGGGAATCTGAGCCCAGCTTTTACAGCAGGATCCAAAAAGGATTTAAGGGCCCATTAAGGACAGACATTGCAGCTGATAAGACCAGCACACATAGGAAACCATCCACCCGACAGGAACAACTCCAGATAAACACTCAGGACAACAACTCCATGTGCAACATCAGGCAGAGAGTATCAGACAACTGATCAAAGCCCTGGTTTCCACCTTTGAAAGAAGGATGCTGAAAAAAAAACAATAAAAACCAATGACCTGGAGCTGTAAGAAAGAACTGTGGTCTGGAAAAAACCCAACAAAAATAAAGCTGAACAGTCCTCAGCTGCAGCGCTTGCCAAAGGAAAAAGTAGGTAGCTCGATGAAGTTTTATAATTAGTATGTAGAGATAAAGCATGTATACTAGATGGCTCTTTAACTGAGAAAATAAAGGCATAGGAAGAGCCAGAGGCAAGGGGGTGAAACTGCAGAATTACAGCTCCTGATCAGAGACTCCGGTTGATTTAAAGTCCTCGGAGCAGGAGCTGCCTCCCGTGAGGGGTCTGCCCCAGAGCTGCACCCACAGGCCCAGCCCCAGCTGTGCTCTCTGCACATCCCTGCCATCCACAGAGATAACAACAAGAGTAAAAAGGTGATTAGACTTTTAATTACCTCACCATATTCATTTTCACAGCCTTTTGCATAATGCTTGCCTAAAATTGAAGGTACTTCACCAGAAGCAATTATGCTAATGTCTGGAAACAGAACTAATTTAATGGCAAAGAACAAGCTAGAAAACACAATAAAATTTAAATGAACAACCAGGGTAAGGAAATGCAGTATTTTCCATTGCAGTGAAGGGCCCCTGCTAAAAACACTTGTGTTTATCTTTAAGGTTTTTTTTTTTCTTCCATCCTAAATCCTTCTTCAGAAGAAACCAGCTTGAGAAGTCACTGAAACTTCCTCACAGTGGCCACAGACAACCTCTTCGTTTCCAGGTAAGAGAGGACACGTACTGCTATGACTGCACCAAGGGGAGAGGAGGAGCAAAGCTCTCTGTGCATTTCTGAACTACACATCTCAAAAAAAATGAGAACTCAATGAAGCTCTGGGCTCTTGAATTCCAGGTTCAGTGACTACCACGGTGGGGAAAAGAACAAAGGCTATAATCCTTCCAAGGATACAGTTGCCCTATTGCTATACCTTAGCAAAGTACCTGCCTCTCTCCTCTGTTCCTTGGAATCAGCTATTAATGAACAGAATTCAGTGGCATCAGCAGAAATATCCAGCACGTGTAAGCTGTTCCGTTGGACTTTTTTTTTTTTTAAAGGAGAAAACAAAAAAAAAAAGGGGGGGAAAAAAAAATTACTTCACTGCCACCAAACAGAATCAAGCAGTTGAAGTCAGCTTGTGTTTGGTTGCTTAAATTCCACTTATTTCGTATGTGCCATAGCAAAATATTAACAATTCAGCAGAGGCACATCCCAAAAGATGTCAGCACAAGCAAACGGGGCGGCTCTGCATTTACAGCATAATGGGTTTGGCCAGAATAAAAAGCCACAGCTTTTATGCACGAAGAACCAGACCGCACTTCAATTACTGTAATACAATGGCAAGCTCTCTGAGACTTCTCTGAACACCTACTTTAGGCTGGTGCTTCCACAACCCTCTCTCTTGGTACAAAGCTGTGAAATCCATTAGTGACAATCTGTGATACTATTCAACAACGCTCTTTTTTTTTAAGCTGGCCAATACTTACAACTCCCACTCCAGAACATTCTCACACCTACTGAGCTGCACACTTCCAGGTGACCAGTTCTGCTCCAGCCAGGAAGAGAGACCAAGCTAAAGTTTACCCAGCCCCAAGATGCAGCACTTTGTTCTTGGGCATTTGCTGCCCCTGTTATCCACAGGCTCAGACAGGAATGGATCCACTGATCTCGTCGAGTCTTCCCAGCCTGTTTTATGGGTTTGTTCCTGTTTTGCAAGACAAGAGGAACTGTATCGTCCCAGCAGACGAATGCCAGCCAACCCCTCAAATCTACTGGACAAAGATTTCAGAAGCCCCTCGTGAAAGCCATTCCCCTGCTTTACTACCCACCCCACTACTGAAATGGTTTTATCAATACCCAGATCTTGTTTAATTCACACGTTAAGCCTCAGGAAAATTGACAAACCTCATCCTTTCTGCAACGGCTTTTGGTTTTGAAGATGGTTCGACCTCACTTCCCCCTTTCAGAGCCTACACAACACCCTATTTCCATACTTCCCCGTAGCGCGTACGTAGCAGGCTGCTCAGTAAAGTCTGCTCATTCCTGCTGCTCTTTCCTGGACCCTCTCCAGGAGGTCCATGTATATTTTGTGCTCCAGTGCCAGGATGGACACAATACTCTGCCAAAGGAGGATTACTCCCCACGCCTCACTGGCTACACTCCTGTCTATGTGTTTAGTCGTGGGATCTGGCCGAGGCAATACAACCTGCAATACAACTGAAAACATCAGCGGTTCCCCACCCTCTGCTCTGTCTTTACTCCAGCACAGGTGGAGAGGACGATGCCCGTTCCATCCCAGCAGCGCTGCGCTTTTCCCAGGCTTCCTCCTCCAGTTTATGGAGATCTTTGGCCATTCTGTCGTGGCCCGCGGTGCGGGCACAGTCCTCCCCACCCCAGCAGTCCCCCCGGGACCGAGAGGCTGCACAGTAACCGATCCGTGACGCTCCTGTGCGAACTGCCCGGACACATCCGTCCTTCCACGCTCACAGGGAAGCGCTGATAACTGCTCCTCACGTCAATCCTCCCACCAGCCCTGCCCCCTGCACGCAGCAGTTTCACCCCGACCGCCTTTCCCCGCGTTCTTTGCAAGAACACGATGTCAGACGGTCAACTCAACATGTATGGTATCTTTTCTACTACTGCTCCCTTATCAACAAGCTCATTACCCTGCAGAGAAAGAAAAAAGTTTAACTGATGTGACACATTATGCTGTTGACAAGCCCATACCAAGTAATATAATTTTCTCCTCGATGTTTCCAAATAATTTAATTATTTTTCCAGTAGTTTTCCAGAACACGAAGTTAAGTTGACAAATTGCCTTGTTTCATCTTCTTCCCTTGCATAACATTTCATTCTATCGAAGACCTTTGTTTTACTAAGTCCTGTCCATATTCCAGGGTTCTTCAGCCCATCTGCAACCCTGACTTTTTCATCAGCCATTCCAAAGAAGGGGCTGCCAAGCCAATCTTAGAAATATTTATGTGAGTAACATTTTACTGCAGCATGACTTACCAATTTTCTGATGAAAGATCTTGTCGAAGGTTAATTCACCCCTTTCCTCAAGGTATTTCTGCATAACACTGCGGATACTGAAAGGGAAAATGGGGGAAAAAAAAAAAAAGAAGAGTTACTTGAAACTGCTTATTTCAAATAGATCTTTAACATCCTTCAGAGAAAAGGATCATGAAGATGAAACATCAACGTGAAAGCCTCACGCAAGATGAAATACCACTGCCCATCCACTGCGTCACCTCACAGCACAACAGGCAGCCTGACACTCCAGCTGAAGATCAGCAGAGTTCATTAACAGCAGCGGGCCTGGAGCCAAGCCACAAACACAGAGAGATTGTTCAATTCACAGAATTCAACACTGCAAATTATTTTATGAAAATTAATCTTCACCTATATCCTTCCAGACACCACCTCACTGGCTGAAAAATGGCCTTACAGTCTCAATACTGGGATTATAAGGGCTTTTCTTAAAGGTTCTTAGAGCTTGAGATAGACCAGAAAACCAAACCAAAACCAAACCAAACAACCAAACACTTTCCCCAATGTAAATATTAACACTATCCAGTGCAGAATATTTGTGCTTATTCAGTGTAGGAGACACAGCTTGTACATTTCAAGCTTAACATACCAGTAGCCTACACCACACAACTTCACGTTGCCAGAATTCCCCTTCAAGAATCTATACTTATTAGATAAGGTTTGAAAGTGCTGCAACTGAGCATAAATTGGGGGAAAAAACCCAAAAAAGCCACTGGTGATTGCACAGGGTTCCCATCGCTGTAGGCTGCTGCAGAAGCAAGAGCACACCAGTTGAAAGGAGAGCTCCCAGGCTTTCCCCAGGTCTGCATCCCAGTTAGGAGTTTGGGGGTTGAAGGAGGGGGAGCACAGGGCTGCCCCCAGAGCTGGAGCACCAAACGCTGGGTGCTTCTCCCCAAAACCAGACCACAGCCAGAAGCTCACAGGCAACATCAGGCGGAGCCCTGGACCGGCCCTGCCTCGAGCGAGCTGAGCCCTGGGGTCACAGCACTTCCCAGGGGACATTCTGGCCACCATTTCTTTATCCTTGCATCAGGTTTTAGCTCATGCCACGTAAAAAAATCGATGCACGAGTCAATCAAAGCCCCATCAGGCTGTCAGAGCCGCGTCTGCCGTGGATCACTCAGAGAACGAGCCAACCCAAGCTCCATTAGGCCCCTCGATTGGCTGCAGTGCACTTAACATCTACTTTGTCTAATTTATAATGTCACAATCACTTATTTAAACCACATTAACACAGATTTCCTTTATTTGTCAAGTAACCTCAATAATCATTTTAATATAATGCCTATAAAAATTTCATATGGGCAACAAGTACATCAATTTTAAAATCAATGTAGCCCAGCAGGATCGTGCCCCGGCAAAACGGCCGCGCTGCCGCGGTCTTCAGTCAAAATTCCACTAGACTTTCTCCATTTCTAATTTCAAAATGGAAATTTTCATACCTACTATTTACTGTTATGAAAATACCCTGTACAAAGTACTCCTGCTCTAAACACGGTTGTTAAACATCACTCACTCTTCAGCAGAAGAAAGACAGAGCCCAGGGAGGGTTAGGAGAGCCCTGCCGCTTTGCCCACCCATGGGATCCTTCCCTCTGCATCCCTCTTGGGATGGGTATTAGGAAAAATTTCTTCCCCCAAAAAAGGTTGTCCAGGGCTGTCCCAGGCTGCCCAGGGCGGGGGGGAGTCCCCGTGACCCCTGGAGGGGTTTCCAAGCCCCCCGTGGAGCTGTGGTGCTGAGGGCCATGGGTCAGT